>PVIU01005375.1:0-101705 GCA_004026605.1 Ondatra zibethicus | reverse complement strand
CAAAGACTAATAAACTTCAGAAACCTGCTTCTTCCACAGTTTTGGTCTGGGCTTGGATCATCACAATACAAATTATTTGCCAGGAAGGACACAAAGAAGGTTGCTCATGTTGCCTCAGTTGGTCTCAGGATACCCTGGGAATACAGAAAAGAAGGCAGGGCATAGTCTCCTTTAAATAAAAGAGGAACAGACACTTTTTACAGTAACCATGTATAGGATCAACATAGATATCTAGCAATAGAAAAGTAGATAAAGAATATATCTCTCTCTCCTGTGTGTGTGTGTGTGTGTGTGTGTGTGTGTGTGTGTGTGTGTGTGTGTACTTTATTCAGCAGTAAAGGAATAGTGGAGATATCTGTTTCCTGGATCAATATGAGCCCTCATGATAGAAAACTGTTGGTCATACACAGTGGTTATTACTAAAGCTAAGAAAGCCCAGAGTCCTTTAGGTTATATATATAAAAAAAAACCACAAATGGTTTTTAAGTGAAAAGACATACTTAGGGATCATCAGATGCAAAAAAAAAAAACAACAAAAAATCACAAAATCAAAGAAATTGAAGAAGTTTGCATAGATTAGAGATATGAGTTATCCTATAAATTAAAAAGATAATTGATTTAAAATTGGTAGCATCAAGAGAATGAGAAAAGAAAAGATCAGAAATGATGAAAGTAGATTCTTACTGTTTTTAACCACCAAATATGAATATTCTGCTTGTAGGGACTGTTTGGATTAATTTTTCAACTACCTTTAAAAACTAGACCCCTGGCCAGGCAGTGATGGAACATACCTTTAATCTCAGCTCTCAGGAGGCAGAGATGGGCAGATTTCTGTGAGTTCAAGGCCAGCCTAATCTAGAGTAAGTTCCAAGAGGGGCTCCATAACTACTGAGAAACCCTATCTTGAAAAACAAGCAAACAAACAAAAACTTGGCCCCGGTTGTGTTTCTTACTGAGACTGCTCCTCATAGGCTAATATATTTGAATGTTTGGTTCCCAGTTGGTGGAACTCTTTAGGGAGTAGATCTCAACTCGTGGGTCGTGACGTCTTCAGGATAATCAAAGGGCCCTTTCACATGGGTCACCTAAGACTATCGGAAAACACAGATACTTCATTACAATTCATAAAAGTAGCAAATTAAAGTTATGAAGCAACAATGAAAATAATTTTATGATTGTGGGTCACCATAAAATGAGGTACTGTTAAAGGGTCACAGCATTAGGGAGGTTGAGAACCACTGATCTAAGGGATAAATAACTTAATGGGGAAAAACCCTTCAATCCATTTACTACTTTCCTTTACAGAAGACAAAATTCATCTAGTTTTAGGGTAGTTACAAACCAGGCTTCTAAGGATCATAATAAACAAGTAACCTTTACATGTGTAATGATTGGTGGTAGGGAACTGTCAAACTTTCAGCACACATCTACAGATGTGGATCTCAGTTTCCTAGTGTTTGATTTCTGTGCATGTCTATTTTACCCTAAGAAATAATTATATGGTTGAATTATAGGATGAGATTATTCAGGAAAGATTTCCAAAGAATGGACTTTCAGCTGTCTCATGAAACAGTAAAGGGCATGCAGCTTGTGAACGGCAGCTTAGAAGACATGATGGATACTCTAATGATGGAGAGGAGATGTTTCCAGTGTCAGATGGAACAAAGAAAGGTTTAGAGACAGACATGGAAAATAACTTTTGGATATTAATGATGTAAACAAATTAAATCTTTTATTGAATGGGATTACTAGTTTGAGAATGTTCTTTACAGCCTCTTCCTTAAGATAAGGTACTTTTTTTTCCTCTAGAGAACTGTAAATACCCAAAATCCTAGACTTAAAATATAATCATTATGCTTTTCTAGGATATTTCGTTGATGAAAATAATCAAAAAAGTCTAGGAAACACACGGTTGACTTGAATTATTTATACGTTATTTACACACGTCTTCAGAAATAATCATTGCAATTTCCTTATCCATTTCAGTTCTCATTTTAGGCTGTGACTTCCTTGCATACATAAAAAAGAGGGCTATGATGAAAGAAGCTAACCAGAGATCTAAGACAAAGCCTGTATGAAGATAAGGTCCTCTGAGTATTATATTCTCCTATGTCGCATATCAATATGCAGTGGGAGTCACATGTAACAAATATTGCCTAAGTGAAAGGGGGGGATTTTTTTCTGCTAAAGAAGATAAATTAATCACAATGCTTGTTTCAGAACAGAAAGATGATTTTACTCAGGCATCTTTAGAAGAGTGCAGGTTCCATAATGATAGTTTAGAGTAGGAGAGTCAGAATGTAACTTACAGTAGAACAAGCAAATGTGCAGATTTATGGTCAAGGATTGGGGTCAGTGTAGAATTAGAAAGTGAACATGAAGTACAATGGAAGGTTCATCAACCTAAGACAGTTTTTGCTGAAAGAACCCCAGGTGGCCCTGAGGTAGTGGAGAAAAAGACATGCGATCAGATTGTAGGGGCAACCATATGTGTGATGGTTCAACATGCCTAGAAATAACATAATTCCATCACAGAGAAAGGGAGGCCTCTTCTGACATGAAGTCAAAACTTCCTTAGTATAGGGCAAGTGCCAGTTCATCTCCAGCAATTTGAGACTCTGTCTCCACACAAAACATAACACAACACAACAAAACTTTAAAGAGTGAAGGTCAGCAAGGAAAAGCCCAGGAGACCTCAACCCTACATGAGAACTGCAGGCCACTAAGGAGCTTTGAGAGTGGGAGAGAAATGGTCTTCTCCAGGGAAGAACACATCACTTGCTTATACATACAGAAAAGGCTGTATTTAGGCATATATATGTACATACATATATACATGCAACAGCAGTTGTTGAAAAAAAGACCATAAATTTGAACAACAACAACAAAAAGGCAAGGGGAGGTATATAAGAGAGCTTAGATGGAGGATAGGGAAGGGGGAAATGATGTAATTATATTATAATCTCAAAACTAAAATTTAAAAAGCAGGAGAAAGTACAAATGATGAATCACAGAAGGCAGGGAATTCTAGCCAATATACTTAGAATTTTGGCTAAGACTCCATTTTAGTCCCAGTTGACTAAGAGCTCAGGTTAGCTTTACTGAGGCAAGGAGAGTTTACTGAATACGTTCTAGAAGGATCACAAAAGGATGAAGGTGTGTTATGTTTAGAAAGCACTTGGGTGTGGCATAAATTTAGGAATCTTGGTATCATTTAGACTTTTAAAAATTACCATGGAAATAAACTGTAGCTCCACACTGACAGGGGAATTTTTCCCGAAGACATAACATTGCTAGCCTTTTGTTCAGCTCTGCAGCAGCATATAACAGCACTGAAAATGAAAATTGGATTTAACTATAGCAACAAACACCATCATGTAGGGTAGACAGAAAAAAAAAGCTGTGAGAACAAGCTTTAGAAATGATAAAAGCTCAGTATCTTGGCAACCTTTTGTGTTGTGTTATTTTTAAAAAATGGATAATATTGTGCCGTTTCTAATGTATTCAGCTACTTGTGAAAGGATAGTACATTGTGAGGAAAGATACTGCATGTCATCTTGACATCATCACTTCTCAGACACATTTTATGACTATTTTATTTTTTATTTAGGTGTTTTCTTTTTGTTTGTTGGTTGGTTGGTAGGTTGGTTGGTGGGGAGAAAATAATTCTTAAAGTTGTATTTTACTTGATTAATCCATTCCACGCTGCTTTACTATCTTGTCCAATCTTTATGTTTTTTTAAGAAAATGTCTAACGTGTGTGCACTAGTTCTATTAAAGAAAATTTGAGAAATGTGACCGTAGTGTCCCATTGTCACACATGAATATCTTTAGGTGTATATGTTATGATTTAATTTATCAGTCTAGATGTGTATAAGTTATTAGTCTAGATATATTTGTATGGCACAAGACTACATCAAACAAGAAAGTATGTAAGAAAACTTAAGTTGCAAAAATTTTAAATATTCTCTTAGCCAAACACTCTACCGTGTTG
Organism: Ondatra zibethicus; assembly: GCA_004026605.1. Taxonomy (NCBI): domain Eukaryota; kingdom Metazoa; phylum Chordata; class Mammalia; order Rodentia; family Cricetidae; genus Ondatra; species Ondatra zibethicus. The sequence continues at coordinate 97,711 of PVIU01005375.1, read as the reverse complement.
ATTGTATATACAGTTAAATCTGAAAAAGCCTGGCCATTGTGTGGTTCATAAGCCTAAAGCAAATAGTAATAATCCATTATAATTCATATTATATGCTTTTTCCAAAGATCATTTGCATCTACTTGGAGTAGGTGGTTTAAGATTTGTATATGTGACTCAAATCTAGCTAGCTTTCTGGCAAGGATGCTGAAGAAACACCACTTTGGTGGGTGCCTTAAGGTTGCTAGTGCTGTGAAGAGACATCATGACCATGGCAACTTTTACAAAGATAAAACATTTTTGAGGTGGGGCTTGCAGTTTAGAGGTTCAGTCCATTATTATGGTGGGGAGCTTGGCAGCATGCAGGTGGACATAGAGCTGGCTACATCTTGATCAGAAAACAACAGGAAGTGGACTGTGTATCACCCTCAGGGAAGCTTGATAAAAAAGAGCTCAAAGCCTACCACAGTGACACACGTCTTCCAACGAGGCCACAGCTACTCCAACAGGGCCACACCTCCTGAAAGTGTCACTCCTTCTGGGGTCATTTTCTTTCAAACCACCACAGAGAATTTCTGTTTATTTGTTTATCTAATTATTTTCAAAACAGGATCTTACATAACCAAGGGTGAAGTAGAGCTTTCTATGTAACTAAGACTGGAACTGAATTTCTAATCCCTTTGTCTCAAACTCCAGGAGGCCTTACCTTGACTGGCTTCTGTTGTATGACTGGAGTGGGCTGTGCCCTGCCGCCCAGCTCCCAGCCACGTCCAGCTCCCAACCACGCCCAGCTCCCAGCCACGCCCAGCTCCCAGCCACGCCCAACTCCCAGCCACGCCCAGCTCCCAGACACGCCCAGCTCCCAGACACACCCAGCTCCCAGCCGCCCGGTGCAGGGCCCCTTGTTTCATCCCGCCCAGCTAGCTTACACCTGAAATAATTACATAGAAACTGTATTTATTGAAATACTGCCTGGCCCATTATATCTAGCCTCTTCTTGGTTAACTCTCACATCTTGCTTTAACCCATATCTAGTAATCTGTGTATCACCATGGGGTCGTGGCTTACCGGGAAGTCTAGGGCAGGAGCTTCATGGCGTCTGTTCTGTCTCCTCCGTCCACCTAAGGGCTGACCTATCAAGAGGCCAAGGCAGTCTCTTTATTCAACCAATGAAAGCAACACACAAACAGAAGAACCTCCTACACCATTTCCCCCTTTTTTTTTGTTTAAACAAAAAAAAGAAAGGCTTTTATTTTAACATAGTAAAATTACATATAACAAAACAGTTATCAAGCAAGAACTACAGTTACCATATTTATATATACTTTATCTTTTATCATAACAAAGGAAAACTATAACTATAAATTTTTTAACTCCATCAAAGACTCCAGAAGGATATAATATTACTTAAGTAAACGAGAAGTAAGCAACTTTTAAAACTCTAGAAATGACAGAGACATCTCGTTGTCTGGACAGTCACTCAAAGTTTTTTTGTACCATTGGGGCATCCATCTTTAGCCTACAGGCCCATAGTATCCAGTAGACATTTTCATGAAGCAGGAAATTTTAAAGAGAGTTTAATCACTTTTTTTGTGTCTTGTAGAATGTCTCACAGACTCTTTTATGAAACAGGAATCCCGAAGGATCATCTCACCTTTAGGCAAGTTTAGTAGTCCTTTCTCTGTGGGTTTTTTATGTCCAGTTTATGCAACAGTCGAGGCAAAGAGCAGTTTCTTGCACAAATGGCTAGCAAATTCCATAAGGAGCCTCTTTGATGCCCATCTTTCTCTTGAAGTAGATTGGTGCTGCCAGGAGCAGATGTGTCTCATTGTCATGAAAAGCACTAAGTTATTAAAACATTAAATGCCATATTCGGTCATCTTTGAGAGATATGAAGAATGTCTATCTAACTGAAATATATCTCTATATATTTAGAAAATCTAACTAACATGACTACAAGCTTGACTATTATAGATAATTATCCATTAACAACCTATATTTCCTAATTATTCATTACATTTTTAAATGAACTACACAATCACAATACCTTAATCAAGATCAGAAATACATATACATATAACAAAATTGACCTTAAATTTATATCAATAAAGCAAAATTTATACCAATGCAAATTATTCATATCTATATCAGGCTTCTTCTGTTCAGTTCTTGCATTTCAATTGTCCCCTCTCCACTTGGGCTCTGAACCCTGCTTATACAAAGCAATCAAAGGACAGGTGGGAAGTTTTAGAGAAACATGGGATCCCCTTCTTGGAAACTGAAATCTAGATTTCTCTCCATCCATAATTTTCACCAGCATATTATGAATTACTAAATCTAAACAGACATTATAGCCCTCTTTCACCTGTTATTCAATTTTTATTCAGTTTATTTTCTTAGTTAATTTTATCACCTTCAAATGCCTAGTCCAGTAAATATGTGCTAAGTTGACAAATGAATGAATAGAATTTTATTTTTCTGCTATAGTGGAAAACATTTATCACATCTATTTGACCTCTGTGATATTTTCTGCCAATAGTGCCCCCTAAACACTATAGTTGCCAAGGTTGGCCATTAACCTCTCTATTGACAAGAGGCTTCAAAGACAATCCTTTACGTCACTTCTCCTCTTCTCCTGTTTCTCATGTTGCAGGGCTGGGGGGTGCATGTAGGGGTGGCTTTTGTTGTTTGTTTTCTGTATAGTATATTTGTTTGTGAAATGTGTCACAGCAAAATAATATCCAGCCTCTAAAGTCATTTGAAAAGCCCTCAATTTTAAACACATTAATGTTTTTGAAAGTTTAGCATTGCATTTTCTCTCCCTTTATGAGAATTTAGACTTTTTAAAATTCCACCATTACTAAAATTTATCAAAATATTTGAATGACTGCACACTCAGTACTTCTCCTTCTCTCTCTCTCTCTTTCTCTCCCTCCCTCTCTCTCTCTTTCTCTTTCTCCCTTCTCTCTCTCTCTCTCTCTCTCTCTCTCTCTCTCACACACACACACACACACACACACAGAGTCTCACTGTACTTCAGTCTCATGGTCACTTTAGGAAACACACTTACAGGAAACACAGTAATTATCATTTATTTACATAATAAAAGAGAGCAATCTGACTAGGTAGGTATTTGCCCAGACTTGATCTAATTCAGATTATGAAACCTTTAACTTCCTAAAATGATGATTTACCAGGATTCCTCAATATGTTTTTTTTACATACTTCCTTCATATATTTGAAAAACGTAAAACTGTTAGACATAGAATGACTTCAACACTGACCATTCCAGGAAGAACATAGTACAGAGATCTGCAATATTCTTCTTCATCCTCTGTTCTGTAGGGCTTCAAGCTGACTCATTCATGATGGAGCTGCATGTAGGGGTGAGGAGCTGTACTGTGAAAACAAGGATTGGCACCAGGCAAAGCTTAATTATATGTGTGCTGTTTCCTAATAACTTTCATATCCAGTTTGTCTATTTTCATCTTTGTTCTCCTATTTTCACTGTACCAATGTCATTTTATATTCACTTCCTCTCCAAAGCAAGGCAAACATTGTCAGTTGCCTGTCCTTTGATATCTTCCATCTTATCAGATCGGTCTTTGTCTTCCTTCACAGTATGGAGATGAGCTATGCTTTCTTCAGCTTTCCTAGAATACAATGCAGAGATTTTAAAACATTCTCAGCTTTGGTTTGTCTGCTATTGACAGAGATGTATTTCTGGTATAAGGATCATGGACTTGTTAACATATGCTGGTAACCCTCTTCATAAAAATCATCCTTATTCGCTTCTCTCAGATTTTTAAAATTTTATTTTCTTTATGAGGGTCTGCAGAACACACATGAAAACAAAAGATTATGTGAGGAGGCCTGTCTCAATGTCTTTCTCACATTAATTGATTTCTTCCTAACCCATTGGGCAGCAGCACGATGATCACTTTGACATCCAACTTCCTCACTTATTCAGCCACTTATCCTGAAAACATTATTTTTGCTCTGAAATCAAAGAGAGAAAATTATTTATGGCTAGTCATCAAAGCTGTATTTTTGAATAAACTCATTAATAATTCTCCCACCTCTTCTTTTGGGCCTGTTTCAGATCTCTTCTGAAATTCACAATTAGCTATTTTTAGCTCTCTAGTGTACCATGTGCCCTGTGTGTCATGCCTCTGCTAAGCTTGCCAAAGCCTTTTCAGTGAGAAGCCTAGAGGGGTCTTGTGATCTCTGTCTAGTGAGGCCCACGGTCTCCAGGATCTCATGCTTTTCCTCCCGCTCCTTACTGGATAATTGTTACTTATATTTTCCTTGTGCTGCCTTTTCCACCTTTTCTACATGATTCTTTCATGCAAAGGTTTTGTTTGATTTCTTTTTCAAAGGGATTAAAAAAAAAAAACCCAGCAGAAAACGATGGAATATTAAACCCAAAGTAATTCTAATTTTAATAAGTCTTTTCAGTTTATGAGCTGCCTTCTACAGAGCAATTCCTAACCCCTTGATTAATTCCTTCCAATTAACATGTTACTTCTGTTTATATGACTCAATTTTCTCAAAGAAACATTCTCTACTATTTTAGTTGTCTATTTTAAAAATCTTAAGTCCATATCCAACTTTCTCTTTCACTCTATTCCATTTTCTGTCTTTACTGTTGTCTTGGGTTTTCTTGGATGCCTTTTCCTGATAATATAGCACTTTGCTTCACTTCTACTTTGATTTTTGGTGTTCCAGTTTCAATCTCCCCCTCTTTGTTTTTCCATCCCTAGTCTAACCACAAATGTTTCTGTGGTCTTATGGAATATTGAATTCCCTCTTGAAAGCCCTGCTTTTACTCAGTCCCTTTTAAATCATTTTTTTTTAATATCACTTTTACATTTCTCAGCCACATTCTGATATCTTGGAAGGATATCTGAGCAATTCCCCCTAAACCTCCAGTCGGTTCATTCTGTTCTAATAGCTCTCCCTACTTAGCATTATAACTGATTCCTTTATTTAAAACTGTATAAGGCTCTTAATAAATTTTTATTTTCAAATAAGACTTTCTAGCTATTGACTGCAAAGGGGAGAAAAGATAATTCTCCAGAAGCTAACAGATTGGGCCAGAGATTTTTGGTTTGTCTCCCTGGCAACCTGGAAGCTTTATGCCTAGAAAACTAATATCTCAATCAAAACACATGCACTTGTATCACAGTCTGCTTTAGAAGTCAGGTCACATGAAGAAAGCCCTGTAAGAGAATGTTGGGGAGGGTCTGTGGCTCTGACATCAAGGTTAATGAATAATTTTCTTCAGTTCTCAGGTTTACTTTCCTCATCTGATTTGACCAGAACAGTGAACTCAGCTTTACTTCTCAGCCAGAATAGATATTAGACCATTTCATAATGAGGCCAAATGTTGCTTCTGTTGTCTAATTAACTATATATGACACTTCAGGTTTCAGCTTGGAGCTCTTTCTCTTGTGAATGTCCTAAGTTGTATGTGCCTCAAGTATGTCCCACAAACATCGAACACTGTCCCTGAGATGGATTTTGTCACACTTCTGCATGAATATCTGGCTCCTTGTGCCAGAGTCAAGTTTTTGGGAGCTTGTGATTATCCAAGAGACTAGCAAGGTGATTAATTGGTGTGGGAGACTTGTCTGTATTCTGTCAATCATGTTTTAAATAAACACTGATTGGCTAGGCAGGAAGCATAGGTGGGACAACCAGACGGGAAGTAAAGGTGGGGCCAGAAGAACAGGAGTATTCTGGGAAGAAGGAAGCTCTTCCCCACTCCTGCCCAGACCACCGAAAAAGCAGGATGTGACCTGCCCCACGTGGCTAACATAGATAAAAATAATGGGTTAATATAATCACTCACCTTTTTGTACCTCAATACATCATCAGCAATTCAGCATTATTATTAGTATTTACTGCATGATATTTTTTGTTTGTGAGAAGCAAATACTTAGAAAAAATTCTACATCATAGTAAATACTCTGTAATATGTTGTCAAGTTTACTATAATGCTTATCATAGTAAACACTCTGTAATATGTTGTCAACTTTACTATAATGCTTATCATAGTAAATACTCTGTAATATGTTGTCAAGTTTACTATAATGCTTAGAATAATAATCTTACTTAATATTGGTTAGAGGCACATTTCCAGAAAATATGAGATGGTGTCTGTCATGCACTCATCCTCAACCAGCGTTTATTGGATAAACAAACTAATAATGAAGATGTGGTAATGAAAATAGTGAGCTCAGTAAAGCATTCTAATAATATAATACAGGGTTTGTAAATTATTATACATAAGAATGGGAACTTTTCATACACTAGACTGTTTTTCCCTGCTGGTCAACAGAAATACCTAGAAAGGATAGGTTCAGAGAAAATGACTAAAATTATCTGGACACTAATAATTAGTGTTTCTTAAGAGGTATCTTTTGTTATCTTTAGAAACCTCCTGTCTGGCCTTTTCCCACATTACATGTCTGCCAAATTTCTCAGCTTTTGAGCAATTTTTCTGCCTTTTCCATGGCTCTATAAGAGAAAGAGAATCATCTTTCATAGTTTACAAGCTGAATGCCTTCTTAGGCGCCAATCCTGTCCGTTGCGCTGTATCTCTCCCTTTGTACTGAATTTGTCGTTGACTGTTAGCTTGGGTGTGTGGGAAACAGCTTGGAGATTTCTCTGCCTTCAGATCACTTGCAGCCCTTTGCCCGTAGAGATCATGTGTAGTTGCTGATGTTTTATGAGAAGCAGCCAAAAATCCTCTTAGTTGCTTAGATGTAGAAAAAAAATGCTTATAGTTTCCTATTTATTTCTTGTATAATTTGTATCCATGCATTTAACCACACACCACATTTACTGTGAGATGACGCTGTATCTGACTGGCATTGGGTTTAAAAACATACACTGCTGAGATCAGAGAGTTCAGGCCAAGGCTATTGGAGAAATGTACAGTGCAGGCTTGTGTCGTGTGAAGCTATTTTTGCAGTTTTCTGCATAATAGCAATAATTCAACTTGAAAAAATAGCACTTCTTGCTTCCAGACCTTTCCACACATTTTACATAATTCACTTAATTTTCACATTAATCCCATGCAAGCACTGTTATAGTCTCAACTTTCCATGTGTGAAAACCATAACAGGGGCTCAAACAACACTGAAATTAGTATTAAACACACCAGGAGTGAGTAAAAGTATTCAAGTAATTTTTAAAATTTAAAAAGAATCCAACTGTTGTAAATCCAATGAGATAATTTTATCTGATTTTTTAATATTTTTAATATAGCACTTTATAAATGTATCATGTGAGAGGGAGATAATATGATATACAATTTCCAGAAATAATTTCTGAACCAAATATTTTTGTGCCATGAAGTATAATATGTCTAAGATTCTTATATAATAAGTTCTATTACCTATGTTTTATATGAGGAAATTAAGGTTCCAAGTTGAAAACACATTGCTAAGAAACAGATACACACATACACATGCACACACACAATGTGATAAGGCAGTATTTGAACCAGACAGATAGATTACAGAGTTCTTGGCAACAAGTTCCTGGAGTGCTTTTTTTTTTCCTTTTTTCTTTTTTTCTTTTCTCTTCTTTTCTTTCTTCCACATTTTTAATGAATATTTCAACTTATTGGAGACAATTCTCAAGAAATAAGAGAAGAATAGATATTTGCACAAAAAAATCAAATAGAACAAGGAACAGGATGGTCTAGCAGCAAGGAAATTGGACATTTTCAAACAGTAAGTTGCCAGCAGGTGCCTCTTCAAACTGCAAAATTGTCCTTAATATGTAAAAATGTCATAAGATGTTATAATTGACTTTAAAACACAATAAGAGAGCTTTTTCTGCATTGTTGCTTGACATTCCTAGCTCTTACATGTATCTGGGCAATCGGAAAAGAGAGAGATGGAATTTCTGAAGGACTAGAATCAGTAGCTCAACTTCAAATAGTCCCAACTGAAAATAGAGTTCTGTAGCATGGCATCTGGAGTAACAAACTGAGATTTAAATTAATGGCCAAGGTCCCATAAGAACCTTCTATTTTTTTTTCTTTGTATTTTACTAAATTTAAGTGGTTAAAATTTCCAATTAGCCTTCTAGATATTGATCTCAAAATTTTTTTTATCATTCTTGTTACCCAAATCATGTTGTTATTGGCCACTCACAGCTGCCTGAGAACCTCTTTGTTCTTATACATACTGTCAGCAATATCTGAGCCCACTGGTTTCTCTTTCAGATTTTAGGAAAATCTAGTTTTAAAGCCTTTGTGTATTATATATCACTGGTTTCTTTCTGCTAATGTATCAAATTACTATACAAGTAATGGCTTACAAAGGATCAGATTCATTGTCTTGCAGTTCTGAAGTTTGAGGTCTGACACTGGCTGCACCATCTAAGTTCAAAGTACCATTAGAACTGTATTCTTTCTGGAAGCTCTAGAGCACAATGGCCTTTTGCATTCATGATCCCAGAAACTCCTGGCAGCTCTGTTTACTGTGGTCTGATCTTTTACTTCCAGGTCTTTCTTTTATTTGTTGTTGTTGTTGAGAAGAGTCTTAGTCTGCAACACATGCTAGTTTGGAATATGTTATGTAGCCTAGGCTGACCTTAAATTTATGGTGGTCTTACCTCAGTCTACAACTGATGCATGAGACACTGTACCCAGTTAATATCTTTCTCTTGACCTTGTGCCTGCATCCCTCTTAGAAGTACCAGAGTTACTTAATTAAATCTATCTAGATAACTCCATCTTAAATCTTTAATTTATTGATATGCAAATTCCCTTCACTAGCCATGTAAATACCAGATTTGCAAGTTCTATGGATAGAGATATTGATACCTTTTGGAGTCAAGGGTCTGCCTGCTTTAAATCATAAAAATAAAACAATGAAAAAGAAAAATATTTGGAAGTATGAGTCTGTTTAAGGATACAGAAGAATATTGTATACTTCTAGTGGAAATAGTGGTATTTTCATTTATGTCTGACAAATTCTAGAAATGCAGCAAAAAAAAGCAAATGAAATCAAACAATAAAGATCACAGTTAAGGACAAAGTATTAAAAATTTACATATATCTGAAAAGCATACTTTAAATAAAATAATAATAAAATTAATAAAATAATAATCAAATAAAGCATAATAATGCATCAAATGGGTTAAAGAGTAATAGATAGCATTTTTGCTTAAAATACTTTTTAACCAGTAAAAAATGACTGAATAACTCAATAGAATAATGAACAAATGCTTGACCAAACCATTAATTTTTTAAAAAAAGGAAATTCAAAGTCTAATAACCATTCAATGCATTTACCATTACAGGCTAAACATAAAAACTAGAACAAAGAAATATCACCCTATTCATCCTATAAAAATAACTCAAAATGACTTATGATAATAAAATATTTATAGAACACATGCAACCAGCAATAATCTTAAATATCACAAACTGTATGCTGAATAGCTTAGAAAATTATACCAATGAGCCTTAAAATAATGCATTATCTCAATGTCTGCATTCCTAGAGTTTGTCATACACAAATGAAAATATCATTGTTTCTGCTAGACTATATATTAGATAAAATTGGAAAGTAACTCATCTGAAAGCTAGCCAAATGATTACTGGTATGCATTATATGGGACTTTTATATTGTGAAAAGATGTATTCCTCTAAGAATGATTTTGTAGATGTTATTTTTGTGGTACTGGAAGTTAAACCTCTGGCCTCATGCATGCTAGACTTGTATTTACCACCGAGCTACATTCCTAGTCACTGGTGTATTTTAGAATATAGGTTATATGAGTTTGTAATATGTAATCAAGAATTTCAAAGATTCATTTTTGGAAACGTATTTAGAGAAATATGATTCATTACTTGTTCATGCAAAATATACTATGGAATCAGCAGGGCACATGGCAAATTCTGATTCAGGACATAGTCAGGCTTCAGCAGCATCTGTCTATGCTTAGCCTAAGACTTGGAGTTCATACCCTCATCAGTGTTCCTAGTAACCATAAATAATCCCACAGAAATCTGAGAACCTGCACAGTCATACCAGAGAAGAAATGTTAGTAAACATTAGAGGCGTCTAAAGCCTGTGTTAATTGTGCCTTTCACTTTTTTCATTCACAACATATATATGTGCATATGTATAGAGATGCATACAGCTATGTCTTCATCTCCTGTGTCTGAAGTAATGATTATCTTGATATAGCCTTGGGGAATTCTGATCTGCATAACCTACCAGCTAAGAAAGGCCTTTAAAATAAGTGGTTACAGTATGTCACAATCATAATATTTTATGATATGTGACAGTTCTATAAAAATTAAATCTCTGTATAATTTCTGTGAAATCTTATTAAACTGGTGAGAATCCTTCCGTGTGTGTGTGTGTGTGTGTAATTGATTCCTTGTAGAACAGTATAGCTAAATAGTCTGTGTAGAGACCATATCACTCATAAAAACTAAAGTCCTTACACTTTAAGAGCATTTGCCAACCTTGGTTTAAATAACAAGGTAAAATACACTCATATTTCTTTATGTGTAGATTTGGGATTAGATATTGCTGTTGTTGTTAGATTTGCTGGTTTCTAAAATTTTCTCAGTAAATAAATGTTCCAGTTATCTTTAGGAATTTAAGGTAACTGCTATGTGTGTTCCTAAGAATATTGTTTTATTAGCTTCAGATAGTTACCCACTGTTTGAAGGAGTCAACACAGGGGAAAAGCATGACAGTTATTACGGTTTAGCCCTCTTGTCTTTTCCAGTGTCTCGCCCTACCCCTCGTGTCTCTTAACTGTAGCCCAGTTCCCTGTCCTTCAGTCTTGTGAGAAACTGCACTCAGTCTGTCATCAGAAAGTGTTCACTTGCTTTCCCTGAAGAGCCCTTTCTCCAGGTTTTCTAATGGCTGTCAACTTTGTAATCAGATGTTAGCATGAAGGCTATCTCACGTAGAGAGCTCTTCTGACTCGAGGTATAATGTCACATGCTCCATGGTCAGCCTTCCCCACAGTTGTCTAGTTTATTTTCTCTATATAGCTATCATTATCTGCTATTTTGCTTGTTTGTTTTTTCTATTGGTTTGTTGTTTTTCTAGTCTAATTGTGTTACTTTATTAAAATCTAAAATTTATGAAAAAAAGATCCTCCCTCATATATTTTTCTCACTACTAATTCTTTTAACAATTCGTAGTCAGTGATCAATAAAAACACACAACAACAAACATTAACTTAATAGGAGCCAATTCCAGTACCTACTTATCTATTATTAAATTCTGAAGAAAGTCAAACAAAAGATACACCACAATATGAATGTCCCTACTAGTTCAGTTGTTGTTTCGCTGTTGTGGGGTGTGTATGTTTGCGTGTGTTTCCCCTCCTTTGATTTGTTGATATGGGATTATTTATCTGCTCCTTAAATTTTCTTAGGTGTGGTTAGCCTTTTTAGCTTGTTCTTTTCCTTCTTGTGCCATTTGTATGGCTGAATTTGCAGATAGATATTGATTAAATTTGGTTTTATTATCGAATGTCTTGTCTTATTTTCTCGACCTATTGTGACTGAAAATTTTGCTGGGAATAGTAATCTAGGCTGACATCTGTGGTCTCCTGGAGTTTATAGAATATCTGTCCAGGCCCTTCTGCCTTTTAGATTATTATTTGAGATGTCAGGTATTATTCTATTAGGTCTACTTTCATATGTTATTCATTTTTTTCTTGCTGGTTTTAATGTTCTTTCTTTGTTCCGTACATTTAGTGTTTTGATTATTATGTGTTGAGGTGACTTTCTCTACTGGTCCAGTTGATTTGATATTCTGTATGCTCCTTATACTTTAATAGCCATCACCTCCTTTAGATTAAAAAAAATTCTTCTATGATTTTGTTGAAAACATTTTATATGCCTCTGATGTGAATTTCTTCTACTCTCTCTATTCCTATTACTCATAGACTTGGTCTTTTTTCTGTATCTGAGATTTCCTGGATGTTTTGTTTTGGTATTTATTTTAGATTTATTGTTTTCTTTGACCAAGGTATTCATTTCTTCTACCATGTCTTCAATGCCTGAGATTCTTTTTCCCATCTCTGATGTTCTCTGGGTGACACTTGCCTGTGTGACTTCCTAAATTTTCCATTTCTAGTTTTTCTTATGGATTCTATTTCTACTTCAGAACTCAACCTCTTTTTCTCATTGCCTTCCACTGATTGGTTGTATTTTCATAGATTTCCTTTTTAAGAACCTCTAGCGTAGTCATAAATGCTATGTTTAGGTCTTCATCTTGTGCTTCAGCTATGTTGCAATTCTCAAGACCTATTGTTGTAGGGTTTCTGGGCTGTAGTGGAGATATGTTGTCCTGGCTATTAATGATTGTGTTTTTATATTGTCGTCTAGGTATATAGTTTTAGGATGAATGTAATTCTAGGTATTGATATCTGGTATTGTTTTTGTTGGTTGGATGTTTCGTTTCTTGGTTTCTGTTGCCCTCTCTGGTTCTTAGGAGAATGAGGTACTGGTATGTGGCCTGGTAGGGAAGTCTTCAGGCTTCCTGCTGGTGTGGTGGAGGTTCACGGTAGAGCATATTTCTATTATTGGGAACAACACTTTGGAATGGGGATGGTCTGGGAAACATCTGAAGGTACCCCCAAAAATGAAAGAAATCAGGGTGTTTACACCAGAATTGGATTAGTTCCCTAAGAATTGGGGCAGAGAGTGAGGAGAGGCCACAGTAGGTTGTCTGGTACAAAGATGTCAATGAGGCTATAGAATTGCATTTTGATAAGAGGAGTTGGGAGTGAAGACCTGAAACTTTCCTATCTGCTTCGCTGGTCTACTAGCTTCTCTGACAGGCTTGGCTAGGAAATTTCTGGTGAAGTTGGGAACTGGGATAAAGCAATGAATTGGCAGAAGGAAGGGTGGAAGGGAAGATATGTGTGATCTTCTTGGGATGGGGCATAGAGGGAGGTGGGGCGCAGAAGGTGGCCTGCCACAGTGCTGGGGATGAGACCTGAATTTAAAGAAAAGGAGGGAGATGTGAGGATTTGCAGGTAGCCCACAGGCTGCACTGCCTAGAGTGACCTGCAGTTTCCCTATAGCTGTTCCTGCCACTGACTGGAATGATGTGATGGGTAAGGGGAAGGAAATTTGGAGCAGAAGGTCTGTATGATCTGCTGGAGTTAGGGATAGGAGGAGGGACGACCACAGCAGGTGGTTTGCCACAGAGTTGGGTAGGAGCCTGGGATTGGATTTGGAGGTGAAGAGGGAAAGGGGAAGATCTGCAGTTAGCATTCCTGATTTCTTGGCTGGAGTGAAATCATTTCCTTTTTACATTAGCTTCAATGGATTCCATTTGCCAAATCTGAAGGATTCTTCTTTTCGAGAAAATATCTGATGGTGTCTCAGTCATTGAACTCTAGTTTAAGAAACTGTGATTAATATTAATGCTACTGTAGGGTCTTACTCAGTAAATAATGGTCTGGAAACCCCAAGTCTGGAACAGAAATGGAAATGCATTAGTGTTCACTTACTAGATCACTCAGATCATTTAGAATAAGTTCATGCTGGTATTTTATTAATGAAATCAATAAAGGATTTAAAAAATGTAAGATATTACAGATCTTGTACTGATATAAAACATAAAAGTCCTAGTGTAAATTATGTAACTGTGGTGTTCTTGGCACAGTCAGAGAAAGTACTCAACTATGTCAGTTTAATTATAATATTGTTGTTAATTACAAATAAGAATAATATTGAAGCATTCTGTGATGTGACTAAGTGCTGCAAGTGTTGCTGGCAGCACTGTCCACACAAATGCCTGGGTTCCTACTAAAATGTTGTAATGTGAAGACAATGCAATTCTATTTTTATCTGCCAAAGGCATAGATAGAAATTACACAATGAACCCTTCACTCTACACACAAGATACATGATAAGTAGCATTAGTGTAATCAGGAGAGGAGGGCAATAATTGAATGTCCACAGCGGCTCTCTTGGGGTCAAGGTAGCCGTCTGCATTTGGAAGAGTTTAAATTACTGCTTTTCGTGTTCTACTTTACTTCTGGGATCTTGAGCTGTCACCTTTCACCAGACTGAACTTGCAATTGAAAATAAATCAATCTCAGGGTTATTGAAATTACTGCTGCCTGACTCCTCTCACTGTCATTCCACAGGAAGCTGATATTGGCAGTGGGTAGAAAATTAACTACATTTTTCCCTTTAATGTTTTGTATCACAGCCTTCATATGAAAAATCGTCTTTCAATGACCAATAAGCCATAAATTATTAGAAATATTGACTTCTGATTCTTGTACCTATTTTATGCATATTGTGTTTTGTAATAATTTAATATTAAAATTTTCTTTTGAATCCTAGAGTATACAATTCAAAAATATAAATTATATATATACTTATATATAACCTTATGTGAAGTATTAATAGTATATAATTATATAAATAATATGGTTTTCTATAAATACAAATAATGTGGATAATTCTACTTCCATAGAAGTATATTTTATTAGCTGTATTCTAACTTGCTTGAATTTATTTATTCTCTAAAGAACTAACATATCTACTCTAAGAACATTTTTTGCTCCTAGTAATTTTATGTTATTTTTGTTTTTGAAGACAATGAAGAGAAAAAAATAATTGAGCTTTTAATAACACACAGCTGTTTTTGTCTTTCCCCTTTTGTTCATTCCTTTATAGATAAGCAATCAGCATTTCTTATCGTTTTTCTCATTGTTTCTCTATCAAATGTTTTCCTACCATTTCTTTGGCCCCATGATGTCTCATCCTTGTCATCTCCAGCACCACAATTACATTAGCAGACCACTAATTTCCTAACACAATTCCCTTTTCTCTTCTTTACATCTGCATACTTCTTTGTTCTAACTTGAAATCATATTTTAATTGTAATAGTCCCTTGTTGAAGATATGCCTGTTCTCAACATGCTTGACTAGATACTAGAAAGAATGCATAAGAAGCATATACAGATATATTCCTGTTTCTGGACATGTGATGTCCTGTTCCCCTTGGGACCTTATCAGGTACAATGCCATTATGAGATGTGAGATCTAAAACTTCAAGGCTAATGAGTGAACAAAGTTTATCTCTGCATGGGACTGACCTTGGCCTTCTACATGTGTGTGGCAGTTGTATAGCTTGGCCTATGTGTAGAACTCCTAACAGTGGGAGCAGAGATTGTCCCTAATGCTTTGACTGGCTCTTGGGAAACTATACCCTACACTGGATTGTCTTGCCCAACCTTAATACAAGAGGACACACTTAGTCTTAGGGAAACTTGATACGCCATGCTTTGTTGATACCTACGGTGGATCTGCCCCTTTCTGAACAGAAATAGGAGTGGAATGAGAGGAGGAGAGAAGAGGTGAGGGAAGGGAATGGGAGGAGAGGAGAGAGGGGAAAATGCAGTCAGGATGTAAAATAAATAAATAACTTTATAAAGTAATTTTAAAACTAAATATTCGATCTGAAGCATTTGTTTATAGTAACTCCAAATAACTTTCACAGAGAACAAATATAAAGCACACAAGCAATTCTCTCTGGTATGTGCTTGGATATGTATGAAGAGGTGTAGCATATTTTTTTTCAGATAGAGTACATTATTTATGTGGGGAGAGAGGCAGTATTAATATCTGTGAGAATACCAACATTTTCTAAAAGTGAGTTGAACACTTGTCTATGAAAATCATTTTGAAAAGATCTGTAACTAAAGCAGAGTGTATGTCACCTTGCCATGTAATTGTATCATCTCTAAGGCTGTTCATTTCTTCTTCCGTGATTTTTGTCCACTTGATCATCTATTCAAACAACACATCTCCTTCCTTCTTCACTAATATTTACTCAGGCCATTGTCATTTAGGTCAAAATGTTCTTCCCTCCAAAAGCATTTATTATCTTCCTTATGATGGTTTCATCTTTTTAAGAAAATATGTAAATCTTACTAGATTTATGATTACAGTATGAACTTGGGAACAGATTATGGCATTTTAAAGTTCTTTTGTTGTCTTAATTGATAATGTTTGTTTGCATTTGTCCCTAAATTACTTACTTTGTTTTATTTGCTGCTTTTTTTGCATTGTAACCTACTTCATGTGTGTGTGTGTGTGTGTGTGTGTGTGTGTGTGTGTGTGTGTGTGTGTGTACATACCCGTGTGTGCTTTCCTGTGGAGGCCAGAAATTGATATCCAGAAATTGGACGTCTTTCTCAGTCACATTCCACTTTGACCATTGAGACATGGTTGGTGTGGGAGAATTGTCTGTATTCTGTCAATCATGTTTTAAATAAACGCTGATTGACAGAATACAGACAATTCCCCCACACAACTTCTCCCTTTTTATTTATTTATTTATGTATTTATTATATACAGTGTTCTACCTGCATGCACACTTACATGCCAGAAGAGGGTACCAGATATCACTATAGATGTTTGTGAGCCACCATGTGGTTGCTGGGAATTGAACTCAGGACCTCTGGAAGAACAGATAGTGCTCTTAACCACTGAGCCATCTCTCCAGCCCCCCCTTTTTTAAATAAGTGGGAGAATTGTCTGTATTCTGTCAATAATGTTTTAAATAAATGCTGATTGGCCAGGTAGGAAGTATAGGTGGGTCAACAAGACAGGAAGTAGAGGCGGGCGAGAACAGGAGAATTCAGGGAAGAAGGAAGCTCTTCCCGAGAAGAATCAGGATGTGACCTGCCCCACTGAAAAAAGTACCGAGCCATGTGGCTAAGGATAAGGATAATGGGTTAATATAAGCTACAAGAGCTAATAAGAAGCCTGAGCTAATGGGCCAATCAGTTTATCATTAATATAGACTCTCTATGTGATTTTCTCTGGGACTAAACGGCTGGGGGACCAGGCAGGACAGAAACCCTGACAATGTGGCCCTCTTGTTACACAGGGTCTCTCACAGAATCTGGATCAATTTAATTTTGTTAGATTGGCTAGACAGCAAACCCAGTATCCTCATGTCTCTGCTTATCTAGCACAGTGACTGCAGGTTCACTCCATAGAACCTGGCTTTCTGATGTGGGTACTGAGAATAGAACCCAGAACCTCACAATGCTAGCACAACTGATCTATCTCCTCAGTCCTGAAAATTATGTTTAAAGTATAAAACTTTTGTTTTCATAAGTGTATCCACCATAAAATGTTTAGCACAATCCATCTTACTAATAATCTTTCATCTCTATATAATTATCACAGTTATGGGTATGTTGTAAGACTTAAGCGCTATCCTCTAAAGGAAACTTCAAATATACCATATTACTGAACATTATCACTATTAATTTGTAGTAATAAAATGGATAAAAGATGCATTTATCATGTACATAACATAAATTCTACACTATTTAAGTGCAAACAAAATATTTAAGGATTAAGTATTCAAAAGATTATTTTTCAAGATATAGTCTATGAAGAATGAGTTCCATACCTTCAATAAGATGATATCTAAGTTTCATCTTCAACTGACCTTTGATAAAACTGATTAGGACTTTAATTACTTTTGTAAAATTTATTGTGCGTGAGCATATTGACTGTGTATACGTATGTGTATCACATGCAGACCCTATACAAGAGCAACAACTGCTATTAACTGATGAACGAATGATGCAGCTCCCTAATCAATAGTTCTGTATTTTCTAAGAGCCATGTTCTAGACATACTTTGTACTAAATGGGTAACAGGAAAACCTGTGATGGAAGTGTTCTCAGAAAATATTCTGTTGTTGTGCCAGCATATGTAGTACTATTTTGCAAAAACCAAATCAATAAATTATTCTAATTATAGTAGATTTTTATAAATTTGTTGCAATTAAAATAACAAATGAGATTGTTGTAATCAATAAGAGAATATTTTCTGAGAACAGAATTCTCTGGTCAAAGGCAAATGTCATCAATGAATTTGAAAGCTGTAGAGGACACGTTCAAGGCCACACACAGTACCCGGAAGAGAGGAATGAAGTGATTGCTTGTTTGATTTGTTTGCTCTGTACACAAAGAGAACATCTGCTGATTCAAACTTCTTGTGTCCAAGTCAATGAAATGACAGAGCAACAAGGAATGTCTTCATGGATCACAATGCCAAGTTCATAGTCATTAGCAGTAACTACATTGGCAGTTCACGAGTGTGGAAATGAATCACAGAGGTTTTGTGTCTATGTAAAGGAGCCATCAATTTGTCTACTTCACATAATCATCATCTCATGAAGTAGGATCCTTCAATATCGGTATGGCTATACTCTTAACCTTTCAAACAATCTGGTTCAAAAAAAAATCCAAAGAAAATTTATGAAAAAATAACCATTCTCTGGGATGTTATAGCTAAAAATAAGCCAATTTAAAAAACTTTCCATCAAGCTGGCTATACAATTTCTATAATTTTACATTACTATTTTTGTAAACCTTTATTAAACAAAATAAAGAACACTAATATTTGTTGTCTTTCATCTATGCTTATCTATGTAATTAGGATATACATACAATATGAATATGTAATGTATAAACTGTGCATATAAATATATGGTTTATATTAACTTTCACACACACGTGTGACATGGGGATCCACTTTCTTTCTGGGCCTGTCCTTTTTTCATTTCCCTCACTATTAGTGATTATTCATGGACCCATACATTAAACTTAAATGAAACCATGCTTTCTTGAGAGTTCAAAGCATTGAACCACATTCCAGTGGAAAGCAATACATCCAAGTATATGTGTGAAACACAAATTGGACTTGATGGTTTTCCTTAAAAGGACCACAAGATTGGGTAAGTAGGGAAAGGGGGTAGAATTTTGGAGGAGTTAAGGAGGCGAATGCTATCATAATAGGTTGAACTAAATTCTCATAGAACTAATATATGTGTATATATATGTATATTATATATTTACATGTTTTTCATAAAATATATTTTATTAAAAATGTTTTTATTTTACATACCAACCCCAGTTCCCCCTCCCTTCTGTTCTCTGCCTCGCCATCTCCCCTTCTTCCCACACTCCATCCACTCCTCAGATGGGATAAGACCGCCTAGGGGAGTCAACAAGGTCTGGCATACCAATTTGCGGTATAACCAAGCCGCTGCCCCCCATATCAAGGCTGTACAAAGTATCCCAGTATAGGCAGTGGGCTCCAAAATGTTAGTTCATGCACTTGGGGTAGGTCTTGGTGCCACTGCCAGCCTCCTTTCCCCAACAGATCTTGTCACATAAGTACTCACATTCAGAGGATCTGGTATGGTCCCATGCAGGTTCAACAGTTACATCATTTCACTTCTTCCCTACCCAACCTCCAACCCCTGCCATATGGCTTCCCTTGGACCTCTCCCATGTTTTCCTTTTGATTACCTCTTAAAGTGGTGACTTCTTTTTTGTTATTGTTACATATGTGTGCTTGTATGTGTGTGTATGTGCTTAAATATATCAATACAATCGGATAAGCCTGTGTAGTGTGGCTTTTGAAATATGATATCAAGACTTAGGACTTTGCATTGGATAGTCAATTACGGACTCATACGTGGGAGATGCTCATTTCACTATCCTCAGTAGTTAGCAGTTACTTGTTCTTTATATAGGACTAAGTCCCTGTAAGATTCCCTCCATTCAGTGTTAAAATATCTATTAACATTACCTTGTGTACACAGGTTTTTTTCAGGCAGCACATTGCTCAGAATCACAGGTGTAGCTTCCTGTTATTTATCGGCAACACAATCTCATTGCAGGCTTTAATCTTGCTTCATCTTCTGACTCTCACAATTTTTATCCAAAATCTTCCTTAATGTTCTCTGAATCCCAGATATGGAAGTTATTTTCTGGATGTGTCAGTTTGGGCTGGGCTTCACAGGTTTTCCTTGATTACTGTGTTATGACATTGTGTTTTTCTAGATGGCTTCCATTTGCTATAAAGAGAAGCTTCTTTGTGAGATGGTGAGAGGGACATTTGATACTCTATAAAAGTGAAAGTTATTCTCTTTTAATGTCTATTGTAGCACCTGCACTATGGGATGGTATGCAAGCTGGAAAAGGGCTGGAGATTTAAAAACATACACACACAGAGACACGGGGACATGGGTCATCCTTGAAACAAGAATGCCAACTTTATTGTGCTCCAGGGAAGTTTATATAGGGATCCTTAACTGATAGCCATGCCTCAGCTCTTGGGATTTTCAGCTATAAACCCACTACAATTCACTCCCCTGCCATCAGGAACTCATGAGGTTCTCGTGCTCAGAGCAGCTACAGGCACAGGTAAACAAATTGTTTCACCAGAAGACATAGAAAGTCAAGGGGCCAGAGTTCTGCAGCCCCCAACAGCTCTCTCTTTTCTATATAATTAGACCAGGCCTGTCTTGGGTTGCAGAAGCGAATATTTACATCTTACCCATCATCAAGAACCCTTGCCTCAGCACGCAAGGCCTCTGTCTTAGGTTGACTGTGACAGGCTCCTGTCTTACTCTGGCTCACTTGTCTTTCCATAGCCTGCTAACCCATACTGCTCTTGGAGGAAGCCCACGTTCTTGTAATAATAGCAATATTACATCACTGATGCTGCTGCTGACGCCTGTTGTAGAGGCAGAGCAACAGAAACACTCTAGCTACAGGAGTTCCTAAGGCCAGCTGCTCATCAAGCCTAGGCTGTATGGGAGTGGATGGACTAGCATGGGCATGGACAAATATAACGAAAGGAAAGAGAGCAGCCAACCATATACTCTAACTGCTCTTATAAAAGGAGATCGACAGGTCAAACCAAAAAATTATATACTCTGGGGAAAATTATATAGGGATTTCTGGATCTCTAAGGCAGGAACAACCTGTCTGGCTAGGGGATCAACAGTGCTAGCCACAGCAGTCATCTGACTGTGTGGCAATCCCAGTTGTCTTGGAGGCCACAGCAGTGACAATAGCAGCTATTACAGCCGTGGCAATCCTGAAGTCCCAGTGGGGATGGCTCAGCACCAGTTGACTCACTGGGACGGGCACCAAGCCTGGAACCCAGGCCACAGCAGCAGTCATTTTGTTCACCCAACAGCTGTTCAAAAGGCACAAAACTTGAGAACAGTTAAAGGCAAAATTGTTCAAGGTATAATTAGCCATAGACAGCCACATGAGAAGCTCTATTTTGGCTCTAGTTTTTCATCTGGCTGTGCTATTAAACAAGGTAGAATTCTGCACAGCCAAAGTTCCGAAATTTAAACAGGCAAAGTCCACAGAGATAACCATCCCATGCATGTAGGCACTACACCACATTGGGCTGGATTTTGGAAACAAAACTCCTGTGAATCCTTGTTAACCTTCTTGTAAAGTGATCACGGTCCCCATCACCACGATGAATATTGTGTTCTGGCCACAAATCATAGTACTAGGCCAACATTTAACACAAGGAGAAGGAAAATTCAGCAGAAATAAAACACAAACTGCCAGATAGTTTCCACATATCAATAACATTATAATGTCACCAGTCAATGGAAATGGCTGGCTGTTCCATAGCCCAATCAGTGGAAAGGAAGTACGGCTACACAGTACTATCCAGGCCTACCAGTATCTTCACCCATGGCTTTCTGACTGTGTACCTGTTGACTGTGGCTAATGGTTAGGAGAACCATCCGTAGGATGCACAAGCCATTCAGGAATCCAAATGGGGCTTTCAATATCCTGCAGAAACACACATACACTTCCACACCCCCACATGAGGATTGGATCAGGCCCCTTCCATGCTCCAGTCTACACATCTTTCCTCTGTACCATTGAATGAGTAGAGCCATGGGGCTGCCAGTGCTTCTGAGATGTTTGAGTATGTGATTCAATCATTACAAAATTTAATATAGAGAGAATATTAGAAAGAATATCCTGGGGAGTATTATACTCCCCCTTTTTTATTTTGTGAATATAGTCTTTGAGAGTTTGGTAAGCCCATTCTACTTTGCTCTATCCTTGGGGATTGTAAGAAATTCCTGTCTCATGAAGGATGTCATAACTGTCACAGAATAATTGAAAGTCTTTACTGAAATAAGCTGACCCATTGTTCATTTTCATCAATTTTGTGGTCCCCATGTATGCAAAAGCTTGCAGGCAATAACTTTTTACATCCTTCCCCTTTTCCCCTGAGTGGGTGGAGTCAAAGAACATGCCTGAATAAGTATCAACAGAAACATGTACAAATCCCACATTGCCAAAAGATGCCACATGTGTAACATCCATCTGCCAGATATGATTGGGTAAAAGACTCTGAGGATTAACTCCTACATGATGAATAGGAGCAAGTTCTGCACACAAAGAACATGCTTTGACAATCTTAAGAGCTTGTTCCTTAGAAATTTTATATATGAGCCTCAAAGAAGTGGCATTAAGATGGAATTTATCATGAGCCCACTGGGCAGAGGCCAAAGAATCCTGGGGCAGAGAGATTAAGAGAGCATGGGTCACTTGATCAACATGTGCATTGCCTTCACTAAGAGGGCCAGGTAAGCCAAAATGTTCCTGATGGCTGCCAATATAAACCTTATGAGATCTTTTCTATAAAAGTAATTGAATGCCAGTGAACAGTTCATGAACTGCAGAGGTGGTAGCTATATTTCCTGTTGTTTCCAAAGGGGGGAAGAACCTTAGCAACATATATGCTATCAGTAAAAAAATTAATAGGTTCAGCTGGAAAAGTAACTAAAGCTAAACGAATGGCAGCCAATTCTACTATCTGTGTGGACTTGTAGGGCACTTTTATTTTAACAGTCTTCTGGGCTGTGGCAACAGCAGCTGTGCCATTAGAGGATCCATCTGTAAATACATTAAGTGTGCATTCTAGGGAAGCTAGTGAAATAATTTTAGGAAAGCAAGTCGGATGTTTCTCAAAAAATTTGCTAATTTATTAGGGGGTAATTGTTGTCAAATTCAGCAAACTGAGTGGTTAAAAAGATGGTCCATTCTGGGCTAAATAATTGGAGCCAGTTAAGCTGCTCCTTATTTTATGGAACAATCACTTTATCAGAGATTTTGCTAAATGTCCTAAGACTTTCCAGGTAAGCAGTGTGCAACACCTCCAGGACAGCCAAATAGGGCTGCACAACCTTTTTGGGAGAGGCTCATCTGTGCACCTAGAGAATAGGTCCCTCTTGCCAAAAGACTGCAGTGGGCTGCAAGGCTGAGCAAAAGACCAGCAGAAGCAAAGGCTGGCGATAATCAATATAATTCAGATGGGCTTCTGCTAACTGTTGTTCAACTAATCTAAGACATTTATAGCCTTCAGGTGTCAGTAGCCTGGGAGACGTGGGGTTTGAGTCACCTCTTAAAATTTCAAATAAGGGTTTGAATTCTCCTATTGTTAATCCCACTGATGGTCTAATGCAATTAATGTCTCCCAAAAGCTGTTGAAAATCATTAAGAGTGCAGAGCTGACATATTCTAAGAGTGACATTTTTGTGGTCGACCTCCAGTCTGTAGGAGCTGATGGCCTAAATACTGAAAAGGAAACATAGTATGCATTTTATTGGGAACAACAACTAAACCAGACCATTGCAGTCCCTCATAAAGTGTCTGCAACCCTGCATGCAAATCACATTTCTTTGAGGCTGCAATAAGAATATTATCCATATAATGAATGACACATAGCTGGGGATGTTGCTCCCTTAGGGGCCACAAAGCTCTGGAAACATACAACTGGTACAAAGTTGGACTATTGGCCATGTCCTGGGGCAACATAACCCATTGATACCTTTGGTGCAGCTCTCTGAAATTAATAGAGGGAACACTGAAAGCAAATTTGGGTGAGTCCTCAGGATGCAAAGGAATAGTAAGAAAGCAGTCCTTGAGGTCAATCACCACCAATGTGATAATCCTTAGGGATAGCCACAGGTCTTGGCAATCCTGGCTGTAATGATTCAATAATTTCCATATATTTGTTAACCTGCCTAAGGTCCTTCAATAGTTTCCAACTGCCAGATTTCTTTTTGATAACACATATAGGGGTATTCCAAGGGGAAGTGGATGGGACTATATGCCCAGCAGCTAACTGTTCTTGCACAAGCTGCTAAGCAGCCAGTAACTTTTCTTCTGATTGGGTCACTGTTCTACGTACACTGACCTAATTTCTCTCCATTTGATGGGGATTGCAACTTGTGGCTCAACAGTGGCCCTCAGAATAAATTTTCCAACCTTATTCTGTGGTGTAGGAGGGTCTTCTATTTGTGTATTGCCCTCATTGGTTAAATAAAGAAAACTGCCATGGCCTTTTGATAGGGCAGCCCTTAGGTGGGCGGAGTAGATAAAATGGAATGCTGTGAGAGAGAAGGCAGTGTGACAGACGCAGATGCCATGCTTCTCCAGCACAAGATGGACACTGGTTAGACTCGTGCCGGTAAGACACAACTCAAGTGGCGATACACATTAATGGAGATGGGCTAAAATAATATGTGAGAGTTAGCCAATAAGGGGCTGGAGATAATGGGCCAAGCAGTATTTAAATAAATACAGTTTCCGTGTAATTATTTCGGGTACACACCGGGAGCCGGGTGGCACAGGGCCCTGCGCTGGGAACCAGGCACTGGGAATGCAGCAGCCCAAGCCCCTCATTGCAACAATTCTGTCTTCTGCCATGCCCCACAGTCAACCCTTTGTCGGCAACAGTCTGTGGATCTCCCTGAGGATCTCTGCCTAGCAACTGCCTGGGGCTAAAGCCTTGGTCTGCTAATGTATTCTGCACAGGTTCAGAGGTCAGAAGTGCCCCTAAAGCTTGCAAAATATCTCTTTCCCACGAATTGAGAGTAAGGGGTACCAGGACAAACGGTCTAAAACCTCCTTTATGACCTTCTTCATCCTTCCAATCTAAATATTGGGTACTGCACTCTGGAGAACTGGCAATTCCTACCCCATGTATTGCTGTACAGTTGTAGAGGCCAGGCCATGGGACAAAGATTTTTAGCAATCACAGAAGAATCAGCCCCTGTATTCAGAAGACCTTTCAAATTTTCCCCATTAATTGTTAATATAAGTGTGAAGTAGAAACACAAAAAGTGCCAGGGAGTCCCATGGAGCCAGACCCCTTATTCCTTTGTTCCTGCTTTAGGAATGGATTAGTAGAGCGAAACATAGGCAAAATTATTAGTTGAGCTATTCTTGCTCCTTTAGGCATGACAGTGACTCCCATCCCGGCTTCAATCATAATCTTAATTTCTCCAGTATAATCATAGTTTATAATTCCTGGTAGAATTTTAATCCCTTTAAGTGCTGAACTACTTTTCCCAAGGATTATTCCTATCGACCCCTCTGGAGTAGGTCCATATACTCCAGTCCCCAGCACCTGCACACCCATTTGTGGGGTCAATATTGCCTGGGCAGAGACACAGAGGTCCAGTCCGGCACTTCCTGGGGTGTCTTGGACAAG
This sequence comes from Ondatra zibethicus, assembly GCA_004026605.1. Taxonomy (NCBI): domain Eukaryota; kingdom Metazoa; phylum Chordata; class Mammalia; order Rodentia; family Cricetidae; genus Ondatra; species Ondatra zibethicus. The sequence continues at coordinate 72,339 of PVIU01005375.1, read as the reverse complement.
ATCATTGATAGGGAGGCATTTCTTTGAGGAATGAATCTTATAGGAGCAGCCAGTCCACTCCTTGCCCTGTATATTTGCATTTTGGGGGGCCCAGGGAAGACCTCTCCTCCCATTTCACATGAGAAGGGGATTGCCTTGAGTGTCAATTCTAAAGAGGCACTCATTAGCCCAATGGGACCCCCTCTAGCATTTCAGGCAAATACCTGAACTTTCCCTGAGCTGGCTACCCACCCTTCTACCTGCAGGGCAATTACTTCTAAAATGATCCTGTTGCCCACATTGAAAACAAGTCTTTGGTCTAACTCTACCTCAACTCTGCTTAAGAGCAGAAGCAATTACTTGTCCCCTAACATGAGTGCTGTCAGTGTCCTTGTATAACCAAATATAATTCATTTAAACTTCTATAATCATTTAAATTTAAATTTCTATAGGGACATATAGTCTTCTGACAGTATCTTTTAGCGTTTTCATAAGCCAATTCCTTTATAACAGGCATAGCTGTGTCTACATGCCCCAAAATATGACCCCCAGCTGTAACAGCTTGGACAGCTATCTGAGCATAAACAGAGGGGTCATAAGTAATCTGTGCTGCTAAGCCCACATAATGTCCCGCACCAGTTAACATACCAAGGTTACACTGGGGGAAACCCATGGCAGCATTGTACCACATGGTATCTGCACAATTTTCCTGCATTTCACCTCTCCATAACAAATAATCTTCCTCTGAAAGACAGGCCCTGCAAAACTGCATCCAATCACTGGGCCCAAGGTTGAGTTCCACAAAAGATTCCATTAAAGCCACAATGAAAGGAGCATGGGTCCCATAGGCCATGACTATTCCTTTTAGTTGTTTTATGTCTTTAAAGGCCAAAGGATTATGTTGCCTGATTCGCTCTCCTTGCATATCACTAACCTTTACAACAGGATAAATTTGCCTCTCTCCACTTAGATTTTTTAGCCTATCCAGGATTTCTCAGATTTCTGCCTCAATAGGGGCAGAGGCAGCAGCAAAAGCATTTGAAGTGGCAAGGAATGGATTCTACTGTGGAGGTCTTATAGAAACATCTCTATTTGCTTGCCTCCTTTCTTTTTCTTCCTACTCCATAAAGTTCTTAATAGATTTCACAGATTCCTCATACTGAATTTCTTCAAAAGTTTTGGCTAAATTGTCTAACTGTTCTTTCACCTTCCGATTGTCACTGAGAAGAGTGTCTTTGACTAAATGGCAAAGCAAAAATATTTCCATGAGAAATTCTTCTGGCCCTTGCTCTTTCAAAGCTTTTTAAGGTTTAAGCAGTTTTTGCCTGCTCCTAATCAGGATTATTAAAACCCCCTGCCTGTGAAAAAAAAAAGGACTAAATTCTAAAACTGTCTTAGTAAACCCTTGTGCTATCTCAGTTTTAATAGTGGTGCCTGCTTCTCAAAAAAAAAAAAAACCAAACAAACAAAAAAACAAAAACAAAAACCATCAATTGACTGGTCAATACCTGAACAGAATTACTGGCAACCATCTTCAATCCACCCTCACCATCAATATCTTACTTACTTGCTGACCAGCCTTCTGAGGGTGATCTCTCAGCATCACCCTAGTTCCAGATCTTGCTGGGGCCTCCACCTATAGAACCCACACTATGGGATGATATGCAAGCCAGGAAAAGGGCTGGAGATTTAAAAACATACAGACACAGACATAGACATGGGGTCATGGGCCATCATTGAAACAAGAATGCCAACTTTATTGTGCTCTAGGGAGGCTTAAATAGGGATTCTTAACTGATAACCATGACCTAGCTCTTGGGGTTTCCAGCTGTAAAACACACCAGAATTCAGTCCCCTGACATCAGGAACTCATGAGGGTCTCATGCTCAGAGCAGCTGCAGGCACAGGAAAACAAGTTGTTTCATTCTGTGAGGCAAAGGGGCCAGGGGTGTGCTGCCCCCAACAGTCTATGATTTCACTAGCCTTTAATGCTTCGTTTGATTTCTAGAATCAGATATGATTTTCTGCATATTGCGTGGGTCTCAATTTTAATAACACAGCTCTTGGTTACTGTCAAGAGATGAGTGACATTACTGTACTTTAAGGGATACCTTGCCATTTTGTCATTGTTAAAGTTCATTGGTATCACAACTGGAAAATATATTGCTTCTCCCCTTGTCAGTTTACATAGTACTTTCTGATACTTTGAAAGCTAGACTACAGAACAAGGCTTTCAGGTTATATCTAGTTCAAATATTTCTAATCCTATGTTTGAGTGTCTTTAACAATAGGGGATTACTTTCTACCTATGAGAGGTAACCAAGGGCATCATAAAAAGTCTTTATTGCTTTGGTAGTCACTTGAACTATCCTGACTAACAATTCAATGGAGACTTATCATGTCTGGTACTGGAATTATGTTAAATAGCCCATAGTTCTTCTCATTGTCAGCTCAACCAGCCTATGTTCACACACCTACACCCCCACAATCATATGCACACAGACACGCACTCATGCATGCGCGCATACACACACACACACCACCCACACAGTATAAATTTTCAGGTAAATATAAACTTCTATGATTCTTTGAGTGTTTATCGAGCATCTCTGATATCATTTGTTCCTCTGTCTTCCCTCTCTGATATATTGACATTTATCCTCATTAGAGACACTTCCCCATTTCTTATTTCACTCTTTTCAATCTCAATTCTCTATTTTATGCTATTCTCCTCTTTTTTCCAGATAGCTTAGGCCATGTCTGTTAACTCTACTTCATTTCTGCTCTGGATTCTTCCAAATGCCCCTGACTGTTCTCTCTCTCTCTCTCTCTCTCTCTCTCTCTCTCTCTCTCTCTCATATCTACAATAAAACATTCCCATATAAACTTAATAATGCCATTCCCACTTAAGCCCCACTCTAAGGTCCCTTTTTATTTTTCTAGTGTCTGCAATTACTCCAGGTTATATATTCAAATCAGAAGATGTGAAGTTAGGAGCTGGGGGTGATAAAAATATGAGGTTTTTTTCTACATGGTGGATAAACTGTCAACATGACTGTGTCATAGTCTGGGAACATTTTATTTTAGATATGAGAGAGAACATTCAGAGACATCTTGAGAAATCTAGAACAGCTAGATAAAGTAGAGTGAATAGGCATGGCCAGTGCTCTCTGTGGGAGAGGAGAATAGCAGAGAATTGAGAACAGAGGAGGCATAGTGAGACTGGTATTAGCCAGAGCCCAATGAGACTAGCTGGGTTATGAGAAAGTTGAATAGCTGAGGGGAGGGATCGGCCAGGAGACTGGCTTTGAAACATATAATAAATGCATGTGAGTAGGGAATGAGGGATCCAGGAGGCTAGCATGGACATTGATTAATGGAGATAAACACCACAGGTATATTTTAACTGGAGAGCATGTTGCTGGACGAAAGGGAAATGACTCCTTTTGGTGGGTGGGAAAAAGGCTTCACAAATCCACGAGGGATTCTGGCTTTTATCTAACTCCTAGAAATCCTCCTACAGTATAGTTTGGGCATAGTTCTGAATACTTGGACTGTCTTTGGGAGTTTGGGAAACTGGAATTTCCTTTGGACAGGTTATCTGGATTACCTCACTCAGTATAACCTTTTCTAGTTCTATCCATTTACCTACAAATTTTTCTTTTCTTTATACCGGAATTATATTCTTATACTTAATACCATATTCTGATTAGTCATCTGTCCACTGAAGGACAGTTAGGTTTAGATTATTTCTTTTTTTATTTTGTGATTCTAAATTGGGTGCCTATGAACATTAATGAGCAAGTAACTGTGAAATAGGATGATGTGGGATGTCCTTCTGTATATGTGTTGTTTTTATTGGTTGATGAATAAAGCTCTTTTGGCTAATGACCTAGCTGAGTAAAGTCAGGAAGGATAGCCAAACAGTGAGAGAGAGAGAGAGAGAGAGAGAGAGAGAGAGAGAGAGAAGAGAAAGAGAGAGAAAGAGAGAGAGAGGGCAGGGACAGGGAGATGCCATTAAGCCACTGAAGGAGAAAAATGCCAGAACATTACTGGTAAGTCACAGCCTCATGGAAATATGTAGATTAATAAAAATTGGTTAATTTAAGGTGTAAGGACTAGCTAGGAATATGCCTGAGTCATTGGTCAAACAGTGTTGTAATTAATATAATTTCTGTGTGATTACTCAGGTCTAGATGACCAGGAAATGAAAGTGAATTCTCCATCTACAGTAGGATGTTTAGTCTTTTGAGCATATGACAAAAAGTGGTTCAGCTGGGTCATATGGTCCATTTATTTTTAGCCCTTTGGGGATTCTCCATGCTAATTTTCAGACAGACTATAGAAGTTTGCATTTCCATAGTGAATGAGGCTTCCTTCTCCCTCAAATATCCTGTACAATTTGTCTTCAGTTTTCTTTTGTTTTAGTCATTCTGGCTTGTAGAGATAAAATATCAAACTTGTTTTAATTTACATTTCCCTAATGGTTAACAACGATGAACTATTTCTGAGGTATTTTCAAGCCATTTTTATTTCTTCTTCTGAGAACTCTGGGTTCAGATTCATAGCTCATTTTCTAATTATGATATTTGCTTTCTTGACTCCTTAAGTTTTGAGCTCTTTATATATTCTAAATATTAATTCTCTGTCAGATGAATAGACACTAAAACTCTCTCTTATTCTGTGATTTCTTCTTCATTGGATTGATTGTATCTATAGTAGGAGGCTGCTGTTTGTTCCCGGCTGCTCAGCCCAAAACAATCATACAGAAACTCTATTAATTACAACATTGCTTGGCCTATTAGCTTATGCATATTTCTACTCACTCTTATCTTAAATTAACCCATCTCCCTTAATCTGTGTATCACCATCAGGCTGTGGCTTATGAGGTAGAGTTCTGGTGTCTGTCTCCGGCAGGGCTACATGACTTCTTTTTAACTCCACCTTCTTTCTCCCAGCATTCAGTTTAGTTTTCCCCACCTACCAAAATTCTGCCTTGCACAGGCTTAAGACAGTTTCTTTATAAACCAATGGTATTCACAGCATACAGAGGTGAATCCCACATCACCCCACCCTTTTCTGTCTAAATACAAAGGAAGGTTTTAACTTTAACATAGTAAAATTACATAAAACAGTTATCAAGCAAGAATTACACTCACAATACTTATATCTACTTTATATTTTATCATAATTAAGGAAATCTATAGCTATGTATTCTTCAACTCCATCAAAGACTCCAGAATGATATAATATTACTTAAGTAAAAAGGAAGTGCATTGTAAGCAACTTCCAAACTCTAGAATTGAAAGAGACATCTTGCCTCCTGGACAGTCACTTAAAGTTTTTCTGTACTGTTAGGGCACCCATCTTTAGCCTACAGGCCCATAGAGTTGGGCAGACTTTTCCAAAAAGCAAGAAATTTCAAAGGCAGTTTTGCCTATATTGACAGTTTGTGTCTTCTTCTTGTGTCCTGTAGAATGTCTGGCAGTCTCTTTAATGAAGCAGGAATCCCCAAGGACTGTCTCACCTTCTTTATGCAGCTTCAACAGTCATTTCTCTGTGGGTCCTGCATGTCCAGTTCATACAGCATAGCATCAAGTAGTCCAGGCAAGAGCAGTTTCTTGCCCAAATGGTTAACAAACTCCATGAGGAGCATCTTTGAAGCCCATCATTCTCTTGAAGTAGATTTGTGCTGCCAGGAGCAGATGTGTCTCATTGTCATGAAAAGTCTTAACTTCTTAAAATATTTTAAATGTCATATTCTGGAGGGCTCTGAAAGATTTGAAGAATGCCAATTTAACTGAAATATATCTCTATATATCTAGAAAACCTAACTAACATGACTATAAGCTTGACTATTAAAGATGATTATCCATTTATTTATATTTTTTAATTATAAGTATCATTTTAAATAAGCTGCACAAATACAATACCTTAATCAAGAGCAGAAATACATATGGACAGCATAACATAATTGACCTTAAATTTGTATCAATAGACCAAGATCCATACAAATGCAAAGTATCCATCTCTGTAGCATATTACCCTTAAAATGTAAACAAACATTTATAAACAATATTTGGGAATTTGGGCGTACTTCTCTCCAAACTGCTTCATGCTGTTTATTGGGTGAAATAATTTTTTGAGGGGTGTTTAAGGTGACCTTTCAGGGGGTCTTGATACATCAAACCACATTAGTCTGGAAGGATTCCACAGGTTCTCATCCTCTGTGGAAACAAAAGAAATATCTCTTTTCCGAAGCAACAAATCCTTAGACCCAAACATTGAAGTCAAGATACCTTTAGAGCATATATGCTCATTTAGTTTAACAGTCTATACAATGAAATACCTCTGTACTTAGCTCATTCACAGTCAAAAATTCAAATAAAAACTATAATATACATAATTTGAACTCTCTATATATTTTCCATCTTTACATGACTTATTTTTCTTACTCTATTACTTTTACTCCTTTAATCTATGACTGTACTCTTTATATTTCATTTACTGTCTTCTCTCTCCAAAGCCTATGTACATTTTTTTTTTATATTTTTATTCTCTTTCTTCCCCTTCTCCCAGTCCCCTCCTACTACCTCCCCACCCTATGTACATTTTTAAACACACTGCCACTCATTTAGAGTTCTTTTATGTCTGAATCTGTCCTGTTGTGTATCTGTAATTATTTTCTGTCCAGCAGTGATTCTTAAAATGCTAAGCACTTCTAAGGCTGCTTTGCCTTTTGGCTCTGCCCAGTCCAACATGGCAGAAGTCCGTGCACTGCCCCTGAGACTGCTGCGTGGGAGTTGTCCTTATCACTTCAACTCTGGTAACCAATTGGCCCATACTGCCACCAAGTAACTTTCAGCATGCTGCTCACATCCCCGTTCAAGTGCTTCGCCTCCTGAAATAGCCAGAGTTTGTGCTGGCAGCAGGGCCCAGAAAGCCTCTGTTTCAAAACTGCGTGGCTTTTTTTCTGCTATAGCTGAATCAGGAAAACCATGCTTACCTGTGTTTTTGCTGTTTGTTTGTTTGTTTTTCCTAGAATTCCTTCCCAAACTCTCTCAGGTTTTAAGTGGGTTTTAATTGGCCATGTTGGCACCAATTTATAGTAGAAGGCTGCTTTTTTGTTCCTGGCAACTCATCCCCAAAATAATCACACAGAAACTCTATTAATTAAAACATTGCTTGGCCTATTAGCTTATGCATATTTCTCTCTTGTCATAAATTAACCCATCTCCAATAACAAGGCTGTGGTTTACCTGGTAAAGTTCCGGCATCTGACTCAAGCATGGCTACATGGCTTCTCTCTGACTCTGCCTTCTTTTTCCCAGCATTCATTATAGTTTTCTCCACCTACCTAAGTTCTGCCTTGCACAGGTTTAAGAAAGTTTATTTATTAACCAATGGTATTCACAACATATAAACATATAAACATCCTGTTTCCTTTGCTTTTCATTTAATGAGTTACCACTTGTCAATCATTGGCCTTAATGACAGAAAAAAATTAAGTCTCAATCTGAAAGTTTCCTACATTAAAAAAAAACATAAGGTAGTAGTTGTGACATAATGTATAACTTCATTCAATATCTGAGCTGAACTTTGAGCTTGTTACATGCTAGCTCTGTGCAACATGCTATATTCTTTCTCTTTTTTATACCTACAAAAATATTAATAATAAAAATTAATTTTATCATAATGCAAAGTCACTTATAGCAGTACCTGGCACTATAAAACCATAAAACTTCTATTACAAATTTATATTTGTAGAACTTTGTTCATTTATAACTAATAATTTTGTCATAATTTATACCACATGTCTGAAATGGTAAAAAAAATACTATTTGGACAATTCAGACATCACAACTTGGGTCTAAGATACAATGAAATATAACATCAATTGATCATGTAAATGCACTGGCTGAGAAATAGCCTGATTCCTATAATTTGGTCATATAGGTAGATGTATGCACCTATATAGTAATTTTCACTTAGGTTACATGTTAATAATTTCCCTCGTTTATTCCACTAGAATTTGACATACCTTTAAGTCATATTTTATTAATTGAAACTTAAGTTAATCTGAATTCCCAGGATGGTTGGAAACTGCCAAATTTGTTTTATTTTCCTTTGAGAACTACATTGTGCAGTAATATTCATAGCTACTCCCACTCTCCAGCAATTTTGAGTTGTGTAGAATGAGTCATACAGACATATGCATGTGTATTTTTATCTGGCGAGAAAATGTCATGCCCATCGAATTCTCAGCCTTTCAAATACAGGCATTTCTGGGCCTTAGTCGCCTTTCTCACATGCGTATAATGCAGGATAAGCAAGGCTGTTCTATAACGTATGTGTATTTTGTTTTAAATCATCTAAGAAAAATGATTTGACACTTAAAAGGACATTTTAATGAACTCTACCAATGTGTTTATAATTTGTAAAACCTAAAATGAATCAAATTATGGTGTGCTGTCTAAAATACAAAATGTGACTCTGACTCTTAGTTGAGATATCTTGTTATTTTCATTTGATTTCACAATCTGTATAAATAGAAACATAAATATGTGTGAAAATATGTTCATTATATCCGGGGATTTCTAAGAAGGTAAGGTGAAGAAATGATAAACTCAAATAAAATTACCTTTGCATGATAAGAAATAATGTAAGTAAAACCCAGATTTCTTAGTAAGATAACCAGTGTTGTCATCTGAAATACTCCACTACTGTATTGAGTTGACTACCATTTTTATTTTTTTCTTTATTAATAATTAAATTTGATTACTTATATGTAGGGGTGCACAATTGTTATGATCCATGTGTGGAGGTCTGAGAACAACTTGCATTCTCTGAGTCTGTTCTCTCAGTCCACCATGTGACTGTTGAGGACTGGACTTAGATTATAATGTTTATTGTCAAATGTTTTTGCCTACTAGGTCCTCTCACTGGCCTCTTTGCAGGAAAATTAGTCTTCCCCAGGAATGAACCCCCTAAAATGTTATCCAATACTAAGTGGTCCAGCTTAGAATATGTACATGAAAGCAAGACTGGAGGGACCCAGTAGGCTGCATTTACATGTTGATTCTTTTATAGGTATATGTAACCAAAATGATTAAAAAGAGGAGGCAGTGAATTTGGCAGGAGGGGAGGATTGAACATGGGAGAGGTAGGAGGGAAGAAAGGGAAGGGAGAAATGAGTAATTATATTCTAATTAAGTTTTTAAAAAGATTCTTTTGACATTTTCCTGCAACTTGCTATTCCTTATAATCTTGAGAAATCAAAGGTCCTAATACAAGCTGTCTCACAATCTATATTAGCCATCTAAATCTTTAAAAGAAAAGGCCTGCTTTTTCTACAAATTCTAATTTTGTTATTGTGACTGATGTAAAACTTACAAAAACTATCAAAAATAAAGCAAAAGATAGCTTTTTCTTTTTAGATAATGTCATTAAACATTGTCAGCCTAAGAACTATTCTCCCACAATCACACAATTCTCTTGGGAGTTCTTAATGTCTCCTCCAGTTCTCAGATGCAAATAAACCCGTAGTCTGAGATCTGGCCCCTTTACCATCCTGCTACACCCTCTTCCCAGCCTCACCTCTGCTGCCCATGACTCACTCACACTTCTGCAAGCATTCACCACTTTTCAGCTTTTGCACGTACATTAGGCTCTAAGGGAGAGCAAAATTGTTTCATTGGCTCGAGTATGAGATCCATGACTGGAAAGGGGTGGGGTTCTGCTACCAAGTGTAAAGCCAAACTGATGGTATAAATCTTTATTTATAAAATTGATTTGTGTTCATTAATGAATTTGTTTTGTACCATAGAAATATTATTAAGGAAGGCATTTATGAGAAAGTTTGGAGGGGATAAAATTACTGATCTCTAGTCACGAAACCTTTCATCTACAACCTGTTTTGCCGGCAAGATGTGCTGGATCAATGGTGGTCTGAGATGGTGGGAGTGGCCAAACAATGGCCAGTCTAACTTGAGGGAGCCCATACCCTGGCATGACACTACCTGGAGGGATGAGAACCAGTGACTGCATGGCCCAATGATTCTTAATCATCATCAGACAATCTTCATCCCAGTAGCTGTGCAGATGCAGAGACTCATGACCAAACATTAGGTGGAGTTCAAAGAACCTGAGGAAAAGAGTCAGAGGGATCAAGGACACCAGGAGAAGATGGTCCACAAAATAACTAAGTAAGGCTAATTGGGGCTCACAGAGACTGAAGTGGCAATCACAGAACATGAATTGGTCTTCACTAGGTCCTCAGCCTATATGTTGTGGTTGTTCAACTTGGTGGGTTTTTTTTTTGTGTGTGTGTGTAACTCCTACCAGCGGAAGTGGGGGTGTAACTGATTCTTTTTGTCTGCTTTTGAGATCCTTTCCCTCCTACTGAGTTGCCTCATCCAGTCTTGATATGAGGGTTCATGCGTAGTCTTGTTGAGTATTTTTATGCCCTGTTTGCTTGATATCCCTTGGAGGCCTGATCTTTTCTGAAGGGAAATGGAGGAGCAATGGATCTGCAGGGAAGGAATGTAGGGAGGGGAGGCTGTGGTTGGGTTGTTTTCCATGAGAGAAGAATAAATTTAAAGTGTGGGGGGGATACCAATCACAAACTGAATGAGAGCTCTGGTGGCCCAAGCCTTTAATCTCAGCACTTGGGAAAAGAATTCAGGTGGAATTGAGTTCTAGGACATCTGGGATACACAGAGAAACCCTGTCTCAAAAACCCAAAAACCAAGCTAACTAACCAAACAACAACAAAAACATAATGAATAGAATTTACTGGCATGCAAAAGAGGTGAGGGGCAAGCATAACAATCCGGTCATCAGGTCATACCCAGAACTTCAACTATTTAGCTGCACAGATTTAGACATATAACTTAGTTCCCAAGAGAGGGTTGTTTTCCTAATTTGTAAACAGAATAATTGGGATATTATTTATAGATTTATTTAGGTATGAGAATTTTGACTTCATAAATACTTACAGGGCTGAAGAGATAGTTCAGTTTGTAAAAACTACAGATAGTTGCTGTACAAGTATGCAGACCAGCATCTAATCCCTAGAATTCATTTAGGAAGCCAAGCTAGGTGGTGTACACTTTAATCTTAGTGTGGATGAAGCCAAGTGAGGTAGTGTACACTTGTAATCTCAGTGTGGGTGGAGGCAGAGACAGGAGGGTTCTCTGTGCTCTCCAGCCAGCCAACCTAGTTGATGTGACAAGCTCCTGGCCAATAAGAATCCCTTTTCCAAACATACAAACAAACAAACAAACCAAAAAATAAAATAAAACAACAAAGCAGATGGTGCCTGAAGACAGACTCCTAGTAGACACACACACACACACACACACACACGCATCTACAACTGGATACATGTGCTTACCCACACAGACAAGAACACACACACTTACAAGAAATATACAGCTACTTCATATAAAACCTAGGACATTGTACATATTCAAGGGTTATTATTTGTGTGTGTGTGTGTGTGTGTGTGTGTGTGTGTGTGTGTTTAATCTGAATAAGAGTTTTTGCTTGAGTGTCTAGGATAAAACTGCTATTCACAGAATTCAAGACTGCAGGAAGCCACATAGCTGAATTAGGACAGTAAGGTAGTGTTTGTTGTCTCTTTAATGGTGGGCTGTCTGAGTAGGCCTTAATCCACAGGCATTAGAATGAGCCACCACTTTGCCACTATATAGAAAGACTATGATAATATTTGATCATCTAATTGTGTTTATTTAAAGTGTTCATATGGCCATATGGGGATTTAAATTTGCCTTTAACAAAATCTAGTCAAAGAGAAAACTATTTCAAAACTGAAATTTGTGGCTTAATAGATACAGCTTGTGAATCATTTCCTAGATTTGTATAATCATATTGTATGTTTATTTGGAAATGTAATGCAAACATAATTTTGTTCATTTTCATCTACAGAAAATGTTTAATTACCTAGGAACACCAAGGATGATTCAGGGAATCTCCCTGTAATCAACTTGGAATTTTCCTAATGTTGATGACTCCAGAAATTAACTACACTGTTTAACTTTGGTCAGATTCACATTGAAAAAGAACATTATCCCCATCTTAGGGATGTGCCTGCATACTATCTGAAGCTATTATTGCACAGTGTCTCTGTCTCCTCACTCCCCCTTTTCTCTTCTCTCATATGTCCCTTTCAAATTATCATGTTTCCTCTTTTCTTAAAAAAATTAAGTGAACTATATTAATCTTGAACAGTTTCTGTATGCTGGCTGATGTGACTTCTGTCATTTCACCTTCTTTAAGATAGCTAACTTTAGGATTTTCTCTTCTACCTGTGTGTGAAGCACTTTGCCATATTTAAAATTCTTGTCTTAAAATGGTGTTACTGTGTAATGTACTAGAGAGAAAAGAAAAACATGTATGGTTTCCTTTTTCACATTTCATTTCTCATTGAAGATTTATTTCCTAACTCTGGTAACACTATGAATTATAAATTAATTCTCAAAATGTTTTATTATAAAAATGGAAATAGTGACTTTTAATAATGGATCATAGCCTAATAAAATTCAATATACCAGAAAATACCATAACCCAGAAATCTAAAGATGTAAAAGACATATAACTCATTTTAAAATGTGTGATACATTTTTGAATTAGCCAAGGTTATGGTAAAGGGTGGACAAGGATTATGATTCATTTTTACAGAAAATTTGAGGGAGTCAGTAAACTCTTTGAAAATGTGTTTTAAGATACTTTCTATAGTCTTTCCATAATTCAAAGTAAAAATAAGAAGTTAAAAAGCACATGGAGAAAAACATCTTTATTTGGAGATATTCACTGTTTGAGTTGGGAGTAGTCACATCAGAAGTAATGCACAAGATGACGCTTCCTATTCTTACGTCTACCCAATGAGAGTTTATTTTAACCTCAGCTTCAAACCAAAATCTTTTCCTTACCAGGCTGGGACATGATTAAACATGCCTTGTATCGACACTGTTTGATTAGATACAGAGGGTTCCTCCTAGAGAAGAAATCCATTATATAAAGGCTACATGGAAAGGAAAATGGATAAGGGATGAGAAAGTAGTGAACCCTTGAGAACTGGCAAAATGTGCTGCTCAGTCAGACTTGATTTTCAACAGACAACTTTTAGAAGACAATTTCTCCACATAGGACTTACCCACTCTGCTCATTAATTAGAACTCTTGGTTCATATGCACAGAGTGATTTTCTACCATATTGCCTTGTTATTTTAGCAACTTTTGCATATATTCCATGACCCAGAGTAATTATGACAATGATGAAGTAAAAATTATAGCTGGCGTAATTACTAACAGGCATTGAGTAGTTTGTAGTAGTTTGTTAGACAGCAGTTACCAGATATGTACATTTGCTTTTCAAAAACCTCAAATGGAGGGACTGTTATGTAGAAGGAAATGATACACATAGGCTTGGCTAGTCAGCTTAATATTACAGAGGAGTTCAAAGATAGAAGAACTATTATCTTTGCTGAGAATTACAATATAGATTAGTATCCCCTCTTGCATGATTCCAACATACCCTATGTTGTTCTTATTGTAAATCTTATCATCTAGTGAAATATAGTTTCTCACTATGTCAAGTCAAAGGAAAAAGAGCATCTTCCTTTCTGATAGCTTTAGTTTCTCTACTAATGAATATCGAACAGTTACCATATAAGAAACACTTATTAAATGTGTTTGGATATCAGTATTAATGAGTGAGTGAATTTTGGGATAAATAAGTGTACTTAATAACTAAAAATTATAAACAAGTATTGAATAAATGGAAGAAATATCATCTCTCCTTTCCAACTTGGCCAATCAGTAGTAATTCTACCATGTATATAACAACAAGCCTACATTCAGCTTGATTACTTGAGGCACTGTCAACACCCATGAATTAAAAGCAAAAATCAGTCAAGACTTTTAAATGACTAAACATGAGCCATAAAAGCAAATCATTTTAGAAAAAATAGATGAAAATTAATAATAATAGTAATAATAATAATATTGATTTGGCCTACATTTGTAAAATAAAACTATCGTTAGTAGTTTGAATATAATAGGTCCCCATAATCTTTTAGGGATGGGCAGTATTAGGAGGGGTGGCTTTACTGGAGTAGGTATGACCCTGTTAGAGGAAGTGTGTCACTGTGGGTGTGGACTTTGTGGTTTCCTATGCTCACAATACCACCCAGTGTTTCACTTGACTTTCTGTTGAATACAAGATGTAGGACTATCAGCTACTTCTCCAATACCACATCTGCCTGCATGTGGCCATGCTCCCCACCATGATGATAATGGACTGGGCCTCTGAAATTGTAATCAGTCCACTCCAAATAAATGTTTTTTTTTCTAAGAGCTGTCATGGCCATGGTGTCTCTTCATAGCAATAGAAACCCTAACTAAGACACTATCCAATAACTCAAGCTACAGATTAATAAAATGTGGAACTACATTAAATTAAAAAAACTTCTGTACAGAAATACAAAACAACAAAGTTTAAAGGGCAGCTCCTTGAATGAGAGAATAAATTTTAAGCCCAAATATTAGACGAACTCACACAACAGAAGAAACGCGAATAACTCAATTAAGAAAAAAAATACAAGCAGATGACTTGCATAAAAATTTCTTCAAAGAAAATGTACAAATTGCCAACATTTATAGAATAGGTTCCTTAACCTCACTAATCCGGAGATATTGCTTTATGCTCTCATGTTGACTACTATTGAAATGAGAACCAGCAATGATCATTTAGAGAACATGGGACTCTTGTACATTGTTGTTAAGAATGTGTATTGGTAAAATCACTATGTGAGCAAGTATAGATGGTCCAATGAAATTATCAATGGAGGTACCATAGCGTTTCAGTAATCCCTTTGTGTACATGTGGTTATCCCCTAATACAAAATCCAAATCATTGCCTGTATTCCTCCCTTGTTCTTTGCAGCAAATTTACATTAGCCAAATTATGAAATAACCTAAGAACTCTCAGTGGTTGAATGGGTAAAGAAACTGTGCTGCAAATGATAACTGGAATTTCACTTGCACTAACAGCAAAGGATTTGCTATAACATGAATGAACTTGGAAGATGTTATCATTGTGGGATTCAGTCAGATCCATAACAAAATTACTGGTTAATAATCCCTGTATATGGAATCTTAAAATGCTGAACACTCACAGAGAGCAAGATGTTAGTTGCCGGGGGCAGAGTAAGGAAAAGTGGGAATGCAGAGATCTAGGGGTCACCAATCATGGATAAACAGAAGGAATAACGTTAGAGTTAAAGTTTTCAAGATGAACTCTATAGTCAATAATACTGCAATGGACTTGGGAGTTTGGCTAAAAAACAGATTTAGGTGTTCTTGGCATACACACATAAGACAATGCATGTATAAGGATAATACAATGGAGGGCAGGTTATCTTCTTTACAATAACTATAATATGTACATGCACCAAAATCACATGTTGTCTTCTTTGAATATGTACCATAAAGTAAAAGTCTAGTGAAAGAACAAAGAGCTTTTAGCCACATTTTTGTGTTGGTATGAAACCAGAAATTCCTACCTTAAACAAGAAGCTCAATGACAATGATGGTAATTTCCCAAAGGTGAAACTGATCAGGATCTTGTTTACAATGTACCAAACACCGAAGTTTCTTTAAGGAAACTTTCTACTCACTTAAGTCAACTTAGTTCTACTTAACACAAATGAATATGCTACTTTGCCACTGAATCTTTCCTTATGCTCTTTCCTTATTCCATGCTCTCTGCACAGGACTTTCTCAATGCAATGTGACACCACATAGAGTAAGACTTCATAATCAATGAGAAGTCTTTGCTTTTCCTTTCCAATCCTCCTTACTCTAGTTGTCTCATAGACACGCTGTAAATGCCATCATCTAATCTTATTAATTTGCAATGTATCAAACACTGTGGTTCTTTAATGAAACCTGGCTACTCAATCAAGTCAGTTCAGTTCTACTCAATGGCAACCTAGTTTAATGATGTAAATTGTGACTATTTTCCTATGACAATAAATGTTTCTCCTTTAGAAACTCACAGAGCTCACTTTTAATATTGTTTATGGGCATTCCGTGTTGTACTGTCTTTGACATTCTTTTGTGTCTTTTTTTGTTTTCATTTATTCATGATGCTTTTCTTAATTTGATGGTCAGCACTGAGGACAGAGACGGAGTCTTAGCTGCCTGCTGTCTTTTGTAAGGTCTCTCCTTTTAGCGATGTGGGTCTAATGTCTATTGACGGCACACGCTTCTGCTCCTGGGGTGACCATTATGAGAGGAACTCATAGAAACACATAATTCCAGGCAGGAAACTCGCCAGGCTGAGTCACTCAGCAGCTGCAGCCTGTTTGCAGCATTTTTTTTCCTATCTGGGTGTAAGAATTAGGAATAAAGGAAACTCAGCTTGATATGTAGTGAATAGAATCGGGGTTCCTATCTTTTACAATTTGATAATTCACACTTCTTCCTTTAGAATCTAAAGAAAATAGCATAATGTTATCTGTGTATAACAGAAATAGTGTCAGTATTTAAAAAACAATTTTGTTAAGTAAAAGACAAAGGGGAAAGTTAAGAGATTCATAGTGATTTTAGACCTAGTTAATTTTGCAAATTAGTGCAATGTTGGGAGCAAGACTTCTTCCATTTTTTTTTTTGTAATTCCCTAGGTGATGGCTACATCTTGTTAAAGATGCCCAAACAAGAAAAAAAAAATCATTAGATTCTTTGATGTGTGGTGGTGTGATGTTCAGTTACCAGTGCTTGAAATCTTCTGCCAAAGCATTTTAGTGGGACTGGGGAAATACCTCAATGGGTAAAGTTTTTGCCTTGAAAGAACATGGATATGGGGCTGGAGGGATGGCTCAGTGGTTAAGTGCACTGACTGCTCTTCCAGAGGACCTGGGTTCAATTCTCAGCACCCACATGGTAGCTCACAACTGTCTGAAGATCCAGTTGCAGAGGATCTGACACCTTCACACCAATGCACATACAATAAAGTTAAATAAACCATAAAAATATTTTTGAAAAGATGGTTATGGGTTGGATCCCTGGAACCCATAAAAATGCCAGAGTGTGTTTCTGGTCATTTGTAAATGTCAGAGTTAGGGAGGCAGGAACTAGAAAATCTCTGGAACTCATGCCCAGCCTAGCCTACATAGTGAATTTAGGCCAGTAAGAAATCTTGTGTCAAAAAATTCTCCTCTTCTTTTCTTCTTCTTATCCTTCTCCTTCTTCTTTTCTTCTTCAATGGATGAAGACTATTACAGAGATCCAAAACTTGTCAAAATGCAGAGAATAAATGATCATGGGGTGGCCATCCCCAATTGATGTATCTACAATCTACACCCTACACTTAAGGTTCAGGAGATGTGGTGAAATGGGGTAGAAAGATTGTAATATCCAGAGGAATAGGAAACTTGCTGTGAGACAGTGTCTTCAGACATGACATGGAAGCTGTACCCATGAAATCTCAACAATATTGTTGCCTAAAGAAGGCATGCATAATGACAACGCCAGTTGAAATGCCAGTGTGGATAAGAACTTTCACAAAGTTTCAACTATAGAGGTAGAGTTCTAAGCAATAAGTGGCTACTGAAGAGAGAAAATTAATATTTTCAAAAAAGGAAATTTCAGATAGTTTGTACAGTCCCACAGAGTCAGTCATGTTTAGGGTTGTTGTACATATGAGCAATGATAAATGGACTCAATAGACTTTGTGTGTGTGTACAATAATAAAACAAGAATAATAGTAATTGGTTATGAATTTGAAAAGGGGTTGGAGAAGACACTGGAGGAGTTGAAGGTGGGAGAAAGAAATGTTGAACTGATGTGAATATATTTCTCAAGTATGAAATTCTCAAAAAATATTTAGATAAAAAACAAAATAAAACTAACTATAGAAAGAATGCATTTGATTTGTGTTGCAAAATTTTTCATATTAACTATGGCAGTTTATGTATTAGTTTGAGAGACTTTGTTACCAGATTCTCACTCTATCCTCCCCTCTGCATCCTGCTCCTGAATTTGAATGGAACAAATTCAGACAAGTCACACAGAACTGTACTGAAGAAGAAAGAGTATATTACAGAGTAAAGTGGATCAGTTTCAAGGGGTAAAAGTGGGACATGTCCAAATGTATCTTTTCTTAATTTACATTTTCCATAAGCATTGCATTGTTTCTTTATTTTTATTGATTTGTTTGATTTTTTGAGACAGGGCTTCTCTTTGTGGTTGTAGCTCTGGCTATCCTGGAACTCACTCTGTAGACCAGGCTAGCCTTGAACTCACAGAGATCCATCTGCCTCTTCCTCCCTGAGTGCTAGGATTAAAGGTATGTATCACCACTGACTGGCTTGTTTCTTAAGATCCCTAAAATAAGCAGTTTTCCTCAAGGGTCTTCCCTTGTGTGGGAGACTGACAGGCCCATATTTATTGATTGTTAGTGGGTGGGGCAATGGTATTTTGTTGTTCTTTACCAGAAAGTCTTAGAAACTTCCAAGCATTTCAGAAGGCCCCACCTCTCCTCAGAGCTCAAGTCACAGCTGAGTTTGCATTTTTCAAACTACTAAGGAATCAGAATCTTGTAATTTCAGGTCCTGATTTTACAAGCTGATGATTGTTATGATGGAGACCATTCAAACCCAATGATCTTCAAGTTGATAATGTCTGACCAGTTAACTAACAATCCTAGGTTTGTTGGTATTACAAGATGTTAAAATGTAAGTGTGAAGCCATTAAAAATATTTCAGTTAGGTATGTAAAGTACTGCAGCTTCAAACCTGCAGTACTTACGTTTTAACTTCCCCCACCACTAGAAATACAGGCATGCACCACCACACCTGACAAAGTGAATGTTGAATAATGTTATCTTTATTACATTTTATTTACTATCTCTAGTAATCAGCTTTTAGAAGTTTTGTATCACATGTATAGAACAAGAGTATAGTAACTATTTCCTCTAGGCTTGACATGACCATCAACATCACAAAACACAGTGATTGCTATAACCTACAGACGACATTAACCTGAAGTCATGCAACAAAGTAAGCATAATACGGATGACGAATAGGTCTATGGTAATATTAACGAGGCTAGAACATCCTTCTTTCAAGGAGGGGGCAGAATCAAGATAGCCTCTTCTGAGATTCTTTCACTACTTCCTCCTGATCATGCTGCATTTGATCTTGGGGATTCTGGAATATATAGGACATAGAGCAGGGAGGATAGGGATGAAGAATCATTAGTGGAACATTTGTTTGTGAGTAACTCATAATGATGATAGGAGTGTCTGACGGTGCAAAAACCTGAGGGGCACCCACATTCCTGTCAACAAGCCCAAGAAACATACCATCTCACCTATATAGACTGCATGGGGTCCTTTGTTTGATTTGTTAGGGCCCTTCTATCTAGGAGGTGAGGAACCATATAGTGATTTATTTTCAAACCCTCAAGAAAATTCTACTAACATCAAATCATTAAGGTGAGTACTCAGGCCATATACAGTAGTTACTTTTTCTACTGCTTTGACCTACTACAAGGCAAGAAGTAACAAAGAATGGCAAACATATTTTGTCTCATGGTTTAATAATGGATAAAGTGTGTCATTGCATCTGCAATAGGGAAGCTGAGGGGCATATGGATGTCCTGCTCCCTTGGTTGGAGGAAAGAAGGAAATAATGCAATTATATTTTAAGTAAGTGAAAAAAGAAAACAAATACAAATTAATTTATGTGTATGTGAAAGGTGGGGTGTATGCGATGTGTTTGCATTTATGTGGGTGATAGCAGAAGCCAAAGAGGATGTCTGGTGCCTTGGAGCTGGATAGGGAGGCAATCAAACAGAACCCCTGTTTTCTGAAAGAGCATCAAGTGCTTTTAAGCACTGAGTCACAATTTCCCCTTTTCTATTCAGTATCTGGATTCCATTCCATTACATGGTCCCACCCACATTCCAGGTCAGTCTTTTCTGTTCAGTAAAACTATCTGGAAACCAACTAAGTGATGCCCAGTGATGTATCTCCAAAGAGATTGCAAACCCAGTTAAGTTGACAGTGAAGGTTAACCACCACTGTCTTAAGATACTTGGCAATATTTTTTCTTCTGATCAGCTCCTTCTAAAATATGCTTTTCAAAGATTACAGAAAATAGAATGTCATTAAAATATTTCCACTCTTCATTTGTTCCCCTAAAATCATTTTCAATATGAAACATCTGCTTAACTGAGTTTTATGCTACAAATGCAACCACCAGTGCTACTGAAGTGTTCAGAATTGCTTAATGAGCTTGGTGTGAACAGTCTTAAAAGGTTAAACTTAGATGATGTCAGGTTCCTGACATGTATTCTATTTGACTAACCATATTATTTTTTCCTCTGTTTCTTTTGAATAGACCAATAAGATTATTTGTCTCTAATCTGTCAGGAAGAATTACTAATTAGAATAAGACTTTTGAAAGAATAAATTAAGATTTCTATGAATAAATTATGATTTTTTTCATAACATCAAATTGTAAGAAATTAGAAGACATTTATGGCACACGGGTTTTGGCCCAAGGGCTAATTTGACACAATAATCCTCTGAGAAGCTTTCTACCAGTCTCCTCCTTCTAGCCCAGTGTGATTCCCATCCTAATTTTGGTCTCTGCAAAGTATTTATGAGGCTGACACTCCAATTATTTTTCTTCCCACAGTGCACCACAGTTATTTGTGGATTCTCTTAAACTACAATCTTTTAGAACTCAGGGATCACTTCTGAATAAAGTCTCTGCGTCTCATACTCATGCAAGTGCCAAGCTCACACTGGGTGTTCAATGCCTGTTAGAAATAGCTTGCTCAATTTTGGTGCCTTACTTTGAATTACTCAAGCTACTTCATAAGAATTGGAGCCAAGCTGAACTGCCCATGAAAGGAGATAACTATAGGACATCATGACACCTTGTCCACTTTCATTTCTTTCTTTTGGCTAGAGTATGTAACTGAGAGAGTGCTTTCACAGTCTGTACTTCCTTATCTCTGGGTTCAGGCACTCAAACATATTGATTAGATATGCACTGCATGTTAGTAATTATTTTCCAATGTGGGATCCATTAATGAACAGAACAGTAAATAAAAAAGCACTGCATTCATGCTGTTTACATTCCATTTGTTTGCATAGAACACTAAAAATAGACAAATAACTGAGTGGATTCATAATATAATGTCAGTTTGTGATGCCATGAAGAACAACAAAGTATATCAAATGGAAAAATGTCAAATGATATGCTAGCTATTCGAGACAGTGGATATCTGGCATGGAGTTCTCTAAGCAGAAATCAGTAAAGGAAAGGGGCGAAAATGAAACATGTACCATGTGCCTGACACATGGCGAGGGTTAGAGGACTCTTGTTGCTAGAGCTGAGAGGAAACAGGAATTGTGATTTTTTTAAAAAAAGAGGCAGCATGGATGCTGGTATCATGGGCCCTCAAAAAGAGTGGCACTATTAGGAGGTGAGGACCTGTTGGAGGAAGTGTGTCACTATGGGAGCAGGCTTTGATGTCTCTTTTGCTCAAGCTTCCCTCAGTCTACTTCCTGTCCTCTGCCTATCAAAATGTAAGGACTCTTACCTACAGCACCATGTCTGCCAGCATGCTGCCATGCTTCCCATTATGATGAAAATAGACTGAACCTCTGAAACCATAGCGAGATACCCTAAATGAATGTTCTCCTTGTAACAGTTGCAGTGATTGTGGTGTCTCTTCATAGCAAATATAAAAGCCCAAATTAAGACAGGTACCTTGAAGATAGTATGCAGTGTAAAACCATGGATGTTACAGTATATGTACAAACAAACTCAGAAGTTAATATAGTTAGAGAATAATTTAATACAAATGGGGAAACGCTAGTGATTGCTGACAGAGAAGTGACCAGGTGAGAGCAGGCTGATGCTCAGCTATTGTCACTACCCAAGAACGCAATGGTAATAGTTTAGACTAGGTTATCAAAAAAAAAATACTGGAGACATGCTTAGTTTCTGGGTTTATTTTTTGGTGAGCAGTTAGAAAGTCTAGATGGATTCTATAGGTATTCCAAACGTGGATAATGTTCCATGAGTTTTGTCATAAAATACTCAGAAAGACAGAAATCTTGATACGGCAGGGTGGGACTAAGAGAGCCAATGAAGTGCATCAGGAAATTATTTTGTATAGACTATGTAATTTACAAAGCATATAACTTGATTCCTACCATTCTGCTAGCTGGCAAGTCCAAAGTCAAGGAACTGATAGCTGTTAAGGATTTTCCTGCACTACCCTCATATTGTACACAGTAGAATGATCACAAAGGACTTAACACAGAGTAGCACCTCCTTAATAAGGGCTGTGATCTCATTAGCAAGAGACAAGACATCATGGTCTGTTGTCTACCTCTTAAAATCCCCCGTTTTATCTATCATATAGTCTACACACACATTTTGGAGGGGACATGTTCAGAAACTGGAATGTCTCTAGTTTATAATGCATACTTGACTATAGGTTCAAATTTTGACTTTTATCAGAGACTTCATACACTGAATCTAGTGAACACATCTAGCAATTAACTATAGAAAATGAATGGAGGAAATGTCAGATATCTGAGATGGGAGGTGCTCTATATATGTGGCTTGAAACAAAAGAAAATCCACTGACTATAGAGCCTGAGAGGAGGCAGCTATGGCAGTAAAGCCGGAGAGAATTGGTGCTGGGCTCTGTGTTGTATAAGTCACAGGATGTGATATTGCAATAGAGGCTAAATGAATATTGAAATTATTAGGACTGAAGTTGCTCCATTCACCCTGCCAAAGTGTGAAGTGCTGAGGCATTTGCTGTAGGCCATGAGCTCTGGATCCTATCAGTCAGCCAGCTGTCTGGTCTTGTACTTGTAGGAGTTGTAGGGGGATGGCCCAAATGCTTGTACTGATTTTCTTAGATTCAAGAACATGCTCAGAAAAACAATTTATCTTCTAAATGCCAACTATGCTAAAACTTATAAATGCTTTGTATTATAATAAAGGTCCTATATTGGCCTATTGTTAAAAATGTGCCTCCCAACATCCCCTTCAGAACACAGTCACATGACCCAACTTTTTCCCACTAGAGCCTAGCTTCTAAAGGTTCCAATAATGCCATAATTTTGGAGAAGGCCTTTGAAATAATGAGACTGAGCTAGAGATGTAGCTCACTCTTAGAGTGCCTACCTAGCATTCATGAAACCTTGAGATTGATTCCCAGTACTACATAAACCAGATGTGGTGACATATGCCAATAATTCCAGGACTTTGGCTATGGAGGCAGTAGGTTCAGATGTTTGAGGCCAGTCTGAGATACATAAAGCTATGTCTCATAAAAAAAAAAAAAACAGAAAAACAGGAGCCTTTATAGTAACAAGAGATTTAAATATCTTAACCAATGTCTGTTATTGAGAAGTCTAGGCTTTAGTCCAGGTCTTTGCTGCAGGAAGACTAGTCCCCTTCGAATGCTGCACACTGCTTTCTAGCCAGATACTCAGAGGTAAGCAGAGTACGTGGAAATGCTACTCTTTTCTTAAGGCTTGCATGTGAAGCTGGCTGACAATTCAACCCGAGCATTATGATTTGAATAATGATAATAACAGTGCGTTTATGCCTTTTGATCTATTTTTAGTTGATGAAGTATTTTCTTTTCTTTTTTTTTTTTCTCATTCAATCTGTAAGTTTCTAAGCTTGGGATATAAAAGTGTCCTATCTCTATGTTACAGGTGGTGAAACTTAATCCTCTTGTCCCAAATCATATTATCCAACTTAGAAGGGGAGAGTGAAGACTCCAGCAGAGGGATCAGTGGAAAGCCTAGAAAGTGGCAAAAAAGAGACTGTTTCCAGAGAATTATTAACATCATGTTTGTTTGCAAAAAGCATTTGAAAATTAGCAAAAATAAGATAGAAAGTAATGAAAATTTTTGGGAAAAGGAAATGCTTTAAATATTAGGAAACAGATAAGGAAAAATGCTATCTGACTTCAAGTACAAAATGTTTAACAGATTATACTCATCTGTGTGCATTTATTTATTCAACACAATTTGACGTAAAAACACAACAGAGATAAATTGAGCTGATTTACAAGAACAGTTCCTCACATGAAATAGCAGGGACTGTGGATAATATTAGAGCTTATCTAATCAGGACATTATGTGTAGTTTTTATTTTTTATTTTGTATATAGAGGAAATTTCTGAGGAAAACAGTTAGTGGGTTAAAACTATGTCTTTCCTCTAAGGTGGAAAAATTCTAATCTGAGATAGGTATTTTAACTTCTCATCGATGGTCTCTGAGCATTTCACTCTGGTTAAAAATGTCTTTAAGTAACTATAAGTTATCAAAAATGTTTAATATTATGGAAAGCTCCCACTTAATGAATATTTACCTTTAAAATACTCAGTAGTAACTATACCTCAGATTTTGAAATTTTGTATTTTTTATGTTTGTGATATGTGATGTTCACATTAGGTTAGATGCTCTTTCTACATGATGTATATTTACCCCACAGTAAGGTGATCAAACTTTCTCTCTGTAAGGTAAAAGTCATCTGCAGTCAGGATGGTGAGTAGACACCTGGTGTCTACTATTGGTCACCTGACACAAGCTTGTCAGTTGCCCAGCAAAATCCCACACAGATCAGAAAGAAGTAGAGGATTTTATATAGTAATGTAGGTTTATATAAAATAATATGATGGAGGAAGTTAATAATAGATTCATAGAGAACATTTATAAGTAGTCATCCTAATCTCAATAAGAAAGTCCAGATTTCTCTTAAGATCATCATACTCTTCTTGAGAAAGACCTGCTTTGAGGCAGAATGAAAGGATTAGCAGGTGGATCACACAGAAGAGAAAGTGGGTTGCCAGGGAGCACTGTGCCATTTTTGCTGTGCCACTATGAAGGATGAAACTGTCATTTTATGGGAACATGAAAAAGCCTGGGAGGAAACAGTCTTAGGGATAGAAACCAGGAGCTCTGTAGATCTGATGATTTTCCTCTGTCCAGTACACTTCTAAGAGGAAAGCTCAGTCGATACTTGGATATATGGAGCTTGACTTGAACATATCTAAACTAGAGTTCTAGACTGGAAAAATAATGTGTAGATGGTGTTTACAAATACAAATAAACACAGTTAAGTTACCTAATGAGTGTGAGTAGGCTGAAGAAATGCAGAATGAGAGCAGGGGTCTGGTCCCTTTAACGGTTAGAGGAAGCTGAGATGCTCAAGATGACAGAGAACTGATAGCCAGAAAATTAGAAACTGAAGTAGACAAAGTGGTGTCTAAGAGTCCAAGTTAAGATAGTGATACCTCAAGAATGCGAGAACAAGAAACTGTAGATAATACTCTTGGTATGCTAAGTGATGACTTACTTCAAATGATCCTTACAGATACCAACACAGAGGCAACAAAAGACTTAAGATTTGGGACAAAAGAAAACTCTATCATCTTTTCTCTGAATAAGGAGAAGCAATACTAACTACTTTCTAGCTAGCAAATTTATGAGATTCACAATTAAAGGGGCATTGTAGAAAGGCTTGAAAATGAGTAGGTTGTCCAGAAAAGAAATACATGCAAAAGGGCACTTGTGGGGTTTTGGTGACTAACCTTAATGAAAGGTGCACAAATAGTTTACAGTGGAGAAGAAGGAAAAGCGACTGGAGAGCCCCTGAGGAATCTGCAAAGCCACTTTGTGACAGTGTGATGGAGTGAATATGAAATGACTCTCACATGTGTATGAACCCTTGTCCCAAGTTAACAGCACTGTTTTGTGAGGTTATAAAACCTAGCTAGAAAAGGTTCACTGAATGCCAACCTAGGGTAGCCTAGCACTGCTTCTCGTTCAAAGTCTCTCTGTTTTTTAATATATCAAATCATTAATATGACATGCTACAAGGTCCCACAACCATGGGAGCTGCCTTGATATCTGCCATGTTTATGTTTTTCCCACCATGATGTACTGTATTCAATAAACAGTGACTCAAAATAAGCTTTTCCTTCCTTAAAATGTTTTTGCCCAGTATTTTGTCATAGTGATCATAAAATAATTAATATATACACGTTTCGAAGTGTAGAAATGCAGATTTCTTTCAAAGAGTTTTCTGTAGAAGAAATCTCTTGGTACCCACCCTCTTCACTCAGGACTTCCTTCCTAGAAAATTGCTCTCTTAGATTTGTTCTTTGTTAAGGCATTCAACGGCCAAATTACCTATGGTTCAAGTAGGTCCTTGTAGACCACTCTCTGAGTAGACTTTGTTGTCATCCACACAGTGATGGTTTTTAAAACATGCATTTAAAAGATGAATAGTGTCACAGCAGCTTCCAGCTTTCCGGAGGATTTTAGATTCTTCCTGTGCATGGAGGAAGTGTGCTGTGGGGGTGCGGTCTATGTAAATAGCCACTGGCAAAATGATGCTTGGAGATATGGAAGGTAAGGTGTGATTTTTTTTATTGATTTTTATTGAGATCTATATTTTTCTCTGCTTGCCTCCCTGCCTCTCCCCTCCCCTTCAACCCTCCTCAAGGTCCCCATCCTCCCAATTTACTCATGAGATCTTGTCTTTTTCTACTTCCCATGTAGATTAGATCTATATATGTCTCTCTTAGGCTCATCATTGCTGTCTAAAGTGAGTCTTTAATGCTGCCCCAGGAAGCTACAGATGCCAGCAACATGCAACATTTGCCAAGGAAATGTTAAGGCAGTGTGCAAAAGTAGCCTGTGAGAGTTTCCAATCTGCCCCACCGCAATATGTACCATATGATAGGCACAGAGTTTGAGGATGTAATGATTGACTTCCTAGACTGTGGTCTTGTATTTGGCTAATCACTCTTTCTAGTCCTCAATGGTTCTCATTTGGAATAAGGATATTGACACTGTGGCTGTCTTATAATTGTATTTTTGAAGCCTGTAGCTTCATTTAGTGTTTTATAGAGATTGAGAGCTAATATGGCCTTGAATCTTTGAGTCTACTCTGGAGGTAGACTTGGGAGCATTGCCAAAGCATACCTTTCTACTTTTCCTCAGACACTGTATCTTAGTGTTGCAAAGATCCTGAGGAAAGATGGAGCAGAAACAAAGAACATTCATGGCTTATGTGAACCAGACAACTTAGCCTTCTCCAAAAATGAACAAGTTCACAAAGTTCACATTATGATAAAAGAACACAATTGAGTACTAAAATGAAATATACTCTTGAAGACTTCTCATGTAAATTATTATTTTTTACATTGTGTTCTATAAAGGTACCATTATAAGCCATATAATAAAGCTAGAAATTTATATATGTAACTTTATAGCATTTTAAGTATTCATTAACTTCTATTATTTTATAAAGAAGTGTAGAACAACTTGCTGTTTTGTGGCTGCTTTTTCTGTAAATTTCTCTTTTTAAAAACTTAGATCTGATTTTAACATATTTCTTTTGTAGCTTAAATATTCACCACTCAGCGTTATGTAAATTACTTCATAGTATTCATTCGCAAGAACATCCTTGGCTCTTTCGCCAAGTAGCTGATATCCAGATGCTCGTAAGCACAATAATGTGTTGGCATAAACAAATTATCTGCCACGTGCAACTATTTATACGTCCTGACTACATTAGGAAGATATGAAAGAGATTTACAATTTCCTTTAAATAGCCACATGCACCTGCAGGCACTTTTGGCTCAGTAACACAGAAATGAATGATAAAGATAGGTTAGGCATCCTTGTCCTTTATGGTTTTAAGACTTTCAATGACTATGAATAAAACACTTTCTTTCCCTTGCAACACTGCTAATACTGTGGCAATTTCCTCTGTAGCTTCCCCAACTAATACTAAAAACTTGGTATTCTTATTCTGATTTCTATAAGTTTGTAGAATTTAAGTAGATATGGCAATTACGCTAATATTCGGATGGTAATTTTTGAGATGGAGAAAATTGTGAGCTTTGTAATTTGGTGGTGATGAAGATAAAGGAAATATATAGAAGAGCAAATTTGATCTAGGTCCATTGGTTTGAGTGTGACTGTATCTCTTCAAGATCAAATTACATTTTAATCACTGCACACACACACAATTGTACGTACAAATTTTTAGGTTCTCAAAGAGACACTTAAGTTTCTTTGGAAAGTTAAAGGGAATAAACAAATTTATTACAATGACATTAATCCCTGCATTATTACTGACTTTACATTTCTACATTTCTTTCTCAAAAGGAAAAATGGCTTTTTACAAAGGCAAAAGTTCTCAGACTTCTGAGTGACCCCAGCATCTTCAATGAGTCACTTGAAATAATAACCTGATTAGATAGCATCCTCCTAATCTTCAAAGCAGATGTAATATCTAAGCATACTATTATAAGATATTCACAATATGCTGTAAAACCTTATACACAGTGAAACAGCTCAATAAATGAGTTGTCACTAATTTGGATCTATTATCAAAACCAAAATAGTTCTTAAAAATAAACACAAAAGCTAAGACTCTTTTGTTGTTGTTTTATTGCTACCTTACGAAATTAATCTGAAAGTTTGGCAAGTTTATATAGCACTTATTTATTGTGAATATAATTGCTTCCTTTATAAAGTTATGAAGTTAACAGTTCAACTTTAGGCATGAAGCTAAAATGTACCAGTATCCTTGTTAGATGAAGAGCCAAATAGTGCACGGATTGTTTTTGTTCCTTTGTGTTTATTTGTATTTTGATGTTTTATAAATGAGTGGAAATATAACATTGTTTTCTTTTTGAGACTCTTTTATGGCAAAGCTAAGTTACAAATAAAAAAAAACCACATGTCGACATTATACAGACCAAATGACTACACAGCTTAATAAACTTCTAACAGTTAATATAGTCATTCGGAATGAAAACTGTAGAAGTTCTCATTAGCTTTTGTATCTTGATTTCACTATTGAATAATTTTTATATGCTTTTCTATCATCATACATAAAATACTCACTACATAGTTAGAACTAGAAATATGACAGGATTTATATCCTCTTTCTTAAATTCATTACCTAAATGCAGGTAAAATTTTTCTTTGAAAATTTATTTATTAGCTGGGTGATGGTGGTGCATGTCTTTAATTCCAGCACTCTGGAGGCAGAAGCAGGCAGATCTCTGTGAGTTTGAGGCCAACCTGGTCTACAAGAGCTAGTTCCAGGACAGGCTCCAAAGTTACAGAGAATATTTGTATTGAAAAAACCAAAAGAAAAATGATTTTACACGTACGGGTGTTTTGCCTGTGTGTTTGTAAGGACACTAGGTGTATACAATGCCTGTGGAGGTCAGAAGAAGGTGTCAGGTCTCCTGGAGATGTAGTTATAGAAGATTGTGAGCTGCCACATGAATGCTAGGAACTGAACCTGGGTCCCTAAGCCATCTCTCCACATTAAATAATTTTTGGGAAATAAAAAAAAATAAGAAATGTCTGTGGAAAATTGTTTTAATGTGAAAAGATAATATAAAGATTTTGCCTCTACTATGAATAGTAGAATAAACAACTAACATTCTTATATATCATCTTTGTTGGTACCTATTGGTGTAAGGCAAGATTTTAGCAAAAAATAAATTATTAGGCATTTCAATGTTATCTTTTGCTTTTTAAAGAAAAGAGTATTTGAAGAAAGAGAAAGACCTGAGCATTAATATCCAAAAGTACTTAATATAAAACATCCATCTGTAACTAGGGCCAATACATATCTTCAAAAGGCTAGATGGTATGGTTATTTGGTTCATTTTCTATTATTAAAATGCTGTAGTGTACTTATTAGTTTATTGACTATGCTATGCCATCCTGGTACAGGATGGCACAGAACCTTATGATTCGTTTGCCAACAACTTAGACTTGCTAATAAGCCTTTTAGCTTTCAGATTTTTTCTTTCAGTTTCTTCTTCCATTTCAAGGCTATAAATCTGTATTCTTTGTATTTTCATCTCATTCATGAGGGAGAGGTTACAGAAACATTCCTCAGCTTTGGCTTGGATAATCCAACAAAAACGTTCAAAGTTGCTTTCATAAAACCTACAATTGTTCTAGAAATAAAACTCCTTTTTTGATCCACGTTTATCTACTTGTAGTAGAAACATCACTCTTTCCCACATATATTTGAAATGGGTAGATGTAGGTGTGAGGCGGACTTTTCTTTCCATGCTAATTCCAGCCAACATGTACTTCTCACGCTAGGCACTTTCACCCTACGACAACCATGAAACCCTACTATATGCTCTTAAATGTCAGTTTCTCCTCAGTCTGTCATTTTCAAATTTTATGGCTACTTCCAATACACTCAAAACACCAAAATACCGTAAAAACAACTTGTTCCTTTACTAAATGCCAGGTGAGCATCATTAACATTACCTGGCTAGAAATGGCCCTTTTTTTCTACATCTCTGCCACAATAAAAGTAGCTGTTGACTCAAAATCAGCAAAGCAGAAGATGCTTAAAAAACATTTAACCATAACATTTTCTAGACTTTGGAAAATTTTCCTTCTTTTCTTGTAGGCCTATGGATAGCTCACCATCTTCCAGAAGAAATCATCCTAAATGGGATCCAAGAAGTTTGAATAGTAGTATCTCTTGGCCTTGTCAACGAAGCCCATTGAAAGATGCTTCCAAGCCAAATGCTTTTACTAAGCTCTTTTGCTCTTAGCTTTGAAAAGAATTTGGGCTGTCTTAAACTTCTCGTAACATGTCTGAAATCACAATATCATTGCTAAGGAAGCTACTTCACACATTTTTTGTGTTAAGTAGTTAACATAAAGAGTACGATTTACACTGAGCTTTTATTAGGTTAATTAAGATCCTTTAAGTTATTAGTTAAATTTAACTTATGAATTATACTAACACTAAGATTTTAAGGTTAATTATATGTAAAACACATAAAGAGTATACTCTCTCGTCAAGGGTGCAAGAGTTCTTTTGGAAATTTCTAAATTATGTGATAAAAATTATTGGCATTTTGGCACTGTTCATCTTTATAAGTCAGACACTATCTTGAGTACTAATGAATGGCAGGGTAGGTTTAAATGGCACTTAAGGACCCTTGTACCATTTTAGTCTATGGAGCCCCCAAATCAGCCTTTTATAGACATCATGTGTTGTCAACCTGTTTGTCAGTTTAATGGACTATTCTCTATTATGTGATTGAAGAAATAGAAACATCATGAAAATACAAAAGATTACAATAAACAACGATGTGAAAAGAGGGATACAGGGACTCAGAATTCAAGACCATGATTTGTAGTCCCGAGAACGTAAAGAAAGCAATTCTTAAAGGGAACAGTAAATAAGTAAGTGAAAAGCAGTAAGAACTGAGTATGGAAAATAAAGCAGAGGTCCACTCAGCTGTACCCAGTATTGGTTACAAATATCAAGCTATACGTTCTGTTTCTACATCTAAAAGGTCAGATCTTGGAGAAATGACAGCAAGGCTGACTTGAGGTTTGGCCATTATTTTGTTTCCAGGGCACACTGCGTTATTCCGCTCTAGTTATTTTAAGAGCCCAGGGTAGGATCCATTCTTGGATGCAAGTAAATAACCTACAAGCACTGGTTCCTATAATATGTCTAGGTTACTTGCCACAAAGTCTTGCACTTATTGGCTAATGTTAAGGACAATCATCCCATTACCTATGCTGATACTGACATGCCAAATCTTGTTCTAGTGTACGTCATGAGAAGATTCCTATTCTCTGCTCTATGACTCCCTTTCAATGTCTGTCTCTCGGCTCTACACAGGCACACTTGTGCTTTATTCAGATATGCATTCCTTTCAACAAAACAGTAGAAAAGTCCAAAACTGAGAACTCACATTCATTGGAGATTTTAGGTTAGACACACCAAAGTTTGTTTTTCTAGACAAATGATTTCTTGACAATTGGTAAGCAATGATATAGGAAATGATTCAACCTGCTCTTCACTAAATTTCGCTTCTTCTTTTGAGTTTTAATGTACTTTTATAAGACTCAACTGATGCAAATTGTTGGTGTTCAGTATATTTTGTGAGGTAAGTGGCAGGACATTTTAGTATAATCCCGGAACAGTAATACAATAGTTGAAAGGACAGGAATGCTCTTTTGCTAATAATGAATGAACAGGGAGCAAAAATATGGATATTCACATATATCTCTCTAACGTAGATACTATTACCTCTGAAGGCCAATTTGTTTCAGGATCTTCTAACCAGAGCTGGAATAATCATGTGCAATATCAATATTGATTAATCAGAGACAATGCTGCATAGATCTGTTTCCTGAAATATTTCTTGCTAAGAATCCATTACTATGCTACCCAAAGGCAGACACAGGAATAAATTAGTAGTCATTCCTTTGTAGGAGTTCACAACCCACCGAGGAGAAGGATGTCTACCATTTCAATACAGTGACGGTCCAGGCAGAGGACCATATGACATCATAAAGGAAGCACCCCAACACATAGGGATGCACACAAGAGATTTCTCCTTAAATATCTTTGGTCTAGCTTTCATAATTGCTCACTGAATAACTTCTTGAGGTGTGCTAACTCTAACTTATTCTATTTACAATCTAAACTAAAGTCTAGCATATTGCTTGATATTTTACAAAGTGCACATAAAATATTCTCATTCTTTTTTAAAAAACGATAATTTTTAATTTGCCAAGACATTTTTGATACTAATTGTATAGCAATTTTTAGTAGCCTTTTAAATATTAACAGTTTAAAATGTATAAAACAACCACTCTTTATAGCATACTTTCCTAACCTATCATTCATATTTTCTGCATAACTCTTAGTCTAGAGGTCTAGAGGGTATTGATTTTTCTTCTTTTTTCTTTACTCTGAGGGCAAACATTAAACACACACACACACACACACACACAAACACACACACACACCCGACTAATGTGGTATATCCTTTCTCATTGTACACAAATACAAAGAGCAGTGTCATGCTCTTCATCTCTTTGCATGAATTCTTTATCTCTGTGGCAACAATCACAATTTTAGGACTGAAGATTTAAATATCAGTATAGGAGAGAGTGGCCTTGCGAGAGTAACAAATGCTGTGTTTCTTACCCATTGTTCTATTTTTTCCAGCAATTTATTCAGTGGTTACTCTGAATCATTTGATATACACATTAAATCTCTATTCAATGTTATCTAAAAATAAGCACAATACCAGAAACTGTGGAACATACAGCAAAACTGGTGGATAGATAGTAATCATATCACAAAACATATAGAAAGGATTTATCAGAAAGAAAGCACACATCACAAAGGAAAACAGCAGAGGTTGATCTGGGCTGCTAGGGAAGAGTTTTTGAGAAGTGCTTCCTATTCCCTTTTCAAGGAAGAATGAATGAGTACATACAAGTCAGATGAGGAGGATGGTAGGAGCCTTCCAACACAGGCAAAGAGTGATACAACATCCTATGACAAGATGAGAAATAGCAGCCAGGAAGCTGGCACATTCTAAGAACCAAAAATAGGCTGGTATTGATGGAGTGAGGGAACTGGTAACCTAGGACTGTGCAGGAGCTAAATTAGACAAGATTTTGGCTATGATAAAGATTTGGATCTTAACTTGATGAGAAGTAGGAGTATATGAAAGGGTTTAAGGTCTGCAGTGACATAAGCAGACTGCTGTAGGAAGGTAAGACACATAAGTAGGAGGTTCTCTAACAGATTGACATTCATGTCAATTTATTTAGGTGTTTTATTCACTTAATTATCTTTCATAAATTAACATCTATTGAGTGTCTTCCACTTGAGGAGTGATGTAAGACATAGAAAGAGACATAAACCAACATTGGCTACCCCAAATACTTATTAAAGATAGTAGATTTTTATTTACTTATGATATCCAATGTATGATAGCTAAAAGCTCTAATCTTCATTGTCCACTTTTCGGTATCCACAGGCCAATAATTTAGGCCGTCACTCTCCATGAACACCACAAGGAAGAAGGCAACATGCGATATCTGATCCATGTCAAACCATACCCAGCTGTAATCTGGAAATAGTTCTTTTTTGCTTATATTTCCTTGTTAGAACCAGTTCTGTTGGCCTTCTAATTTCAAGGAAAGCAATCAAACTGGAAATTTTTCTGTCTCTCTGTAATGAGTCTTTTTCTGTCCTACCAGTCAGCTCTGAAATAATGACAAGGAGACTTGTTATTAATCACAAAAGTTCAGCCTATAGCTTAGGTTTGTTCTTAACTAGCTCTTACAACTTAAAATTAACCCATTTCTATTAATCAGTGTTATATCACATGGTGTTACCTCTCCTCTACCTTGCACCTCCTGTTTCTTCTCTGTGTACCCTTCTATCCTGTGCACACAGATTCTCCTCCTCTTCCTTTCTCTCCCAGGAAATACTGCCTTACCTCCTGCCTAGCTATTGGCCATTCAGCTTTTTATTATACCAATCACAGCAACACAGCTTCACACAGTGTGCAAATATCCCACAACATCTCTCTTCTAACTGTATATCAGAAAGTACATTGTTCCAGATATCTCAAGGAAAAAGAAGATGAATTTCTCATCACATTCATTTGAGAATTTGACAAGGATGGGGTTGATGGGTGCCCCCATGTCTCCAAGTGAGCTTGGCTCTTTGAATTCTACAGCAATGTGTCTCATTGTTTTTCAAATCCCAATTTCTGACAATTTTATTATTTTAGGTAAATTAATGACCAAATAATCACCCGAGCTTTCAAAAATATCAATACAGTATATCAGTACAATACACTTGAGTGGATTTAATGTGGGGACATACAAAGAGAAACATATACTTGGAATGCATGTGCACATGCATCAAACATTCCAATTCCTGTTTGCTTAGTCACCCTATCTGTATGCGTCATAAACACATGGTTTTTCCTATGCCAAAGAGAAGTACTTGCGCAAGTGCGGGCTTATGCTATATATAAATACCAATGGGGAATGAGGAGGTAAAGGAATCACTACACAACGAAACGAAGATGGAAATGCAGGCTGGCTGGGAAAAAAAGAGGGCATGATATGCTAAATGAGGACAAGAGCAGGAGAAGATGTAGAAAAAAAATGAATGAGGAAAACACTGTACTCACAAGAAAGAAAACATATTCTTGGATGTGTGTTGGGCTCTGATGGATTATTTTGTGAAAGTTGAAGCTTGACTTTTGGCAGGATAGAAAGGATGTGAACATGCTCATGGGAAAGATAAGAATCAAAAGATTTGGTATACTCAAAGGCTGTGAGTAAAACTGAATTCCATCTTCTAATTGTAGAGACAGGGATCTAAATACTTCTGTAGAAACAAGGACTATGTAGTGTTGCCTCCTAGCCTGTTATTTTCTATTCACATATATCAACCCACAGGATTCTCAGCACAACCAAATGAAGTTGGATCTGTAATTGCTTT
Source organism: Ondatra zibethicus (assembly GCA_004026605.1). Taxonomy (NCBI): domain Eukaryota; kingdom Metazoa; phylum Chordata; class Mammalia; order Rodentia; family Cricetidae; genus Ondatra; species Ondatra zibethicus. The sequence continues at coordinate 36,929 of PVIU01005375.1, read as the reverse complement.
TATTCTTTGTGAATGAGAACTAAGACACTGAAACTAAAGAATTTGTCCCAAGCTGCATGGTTAATAAAGAGTGTCAAAAAGATGTTCATCTAGGTGTTAGAAGGTTACGAAACCTTGGCTCAGCTGTTTCCCCTCACTGTCCCTGAAAGAGGTTTAATGGCTTACATATATATGGAAGCACTAACATCCTTGTCCTTTCTCATTAATTCAGTAGGTCTGTTGTTCATCTTTTAATTGATCCATTTCATTTTTCCTCAAGAATTTCTTGGAGGACCACAAAGATATTTGGTTCTATCTGCTGACCTGGAAGAAAGAAATGGCTAAGATAAGACTCCTACCATTAAAGATCTCTAATGACATTATCTTTAATAAAAGATACAAGTGGAATGTTGGAGACATCATCCTATGGCCTGGGTCATGGACTAAATACAATAAGAAAACAAGAAGACCAGCTAAGTGCCACAAAGCACCTTTTAGGTTGTTAATGTTTGTGTCTTGCTCAAATTCACATACTAAATCTCCACCATACAAAGTACTGGGTGTGAGGTCATTGGGGGTGGTGTTCAGATTACGGGCATGAATTCAGCCCTAATGAAGGAATTTAGGCTCATATAAGGAGGTTCCAGAAATGTATAGCTCATCCTGTTTTATCTTGTGAGGACAGGGTGAGAAGTTACCTTTTGTGAAAGTTACCTTTTGAAAGTAGTCTTTCAAAAGATAGACTGCATTAGCCCAAGTGTTAGACTTTTTGAGCTCTAGAACCATGTAGAAATGGTTTATGGCACTTTTTATAACAACACAAAATGAGATGGAAGAGTTAAGTTCAATTAAATAGTTTAGGTCCCATGCTGAATGCCTGGCCTAAATTGTGTGGGATTATAAATACAAGTATGACTACTTTTACCTGGAACTTATAAATAATTTCTAGGGCTGAAACATTAAATGTTCATCAGATAGAGTGTGGAAGTGAGTTTACAATTGGTATATCAGTGAGAACAAGAAGCAGGAGGTTGTGTGGTGAGGAATGGGAAAAGCTGGAGGGGAGGAGGGAGGAGGAACTGGGATTGGTATGTAATAAATAAATAAAATTTACTCCGAAGGTAAATGGGAGAAAGCTCTGACAGAAGGAGAGAAATTAGGTGGTGGGTTACTGATTCTTGGTACTGAATCTGCAAGACATGAAAGAGTGATGGTTGAGGAATTGATATTAAAGATAAGCTTCAACTGATAGTAACAATCATCAATTTCTCCACAAGAGTCAATGTGTCTATGTGGTACTAATGGGGTGCTGAGAAAGCAAGAGTCTCCTTTTTATGAGGCAGATCTGGGGAGGTATAAGTTAGACAGCACCAGAAGTGGAACATTTTGAGAAAAGAGCTGATGTCTAAGTGTTTGTGTCCAGTGACCTTTTGGAGTGGAATTTTGGGAGTTACAGCATATATGACAATTGAGACTACCCAAGGTCAAGCCATCTTTATTCTGCAATCAGGTCTTCCAAAGGATTTAAATCTACAAAGGTCAGCAATTACTTCAGAGCATCTGTGAGCAAACCTCTCTGGCCAATACAATGAGACTCCAAGGACAATGGTCTATTAACTGTTATGGCATTATGATTTTTTTTCTTAGAAATAATTGATTTCTACTTTCTGCTTTATGTCTCTGACTGACTATGAAATACTCATTGTCTGAAATATCTGATTGTATATTTTTTCTTTTTTCTTCTCAATATTTATGCCCTTCCTATAGTAGTTAAGAATGCAACCTCAACATCTTTTTTATCAGTGAAATGGAAATGATAATAGCCTAACTCTTATTTTCAAAGATTATGTATGCTAGTATATACAAGGTATTAATAAAATAAATTGTTCTTCAAATGGAATTGCCGTAAGTTCATTATTTTCATTAGTATTTACAGGACATTCTCAGGCAAAGGCTGGTGGTGATAGTTGGTGATATAGTAGCATGCCACTAAACAAAATTCATAGTGCAATTTGCTCAGAGTAGTTTGGGTTGAATTATTGAAGTTCTATTTATTCTTCAGAAACAGCTGAATAAACTGAAAAATCTATTGATAATTTCACAGAAAGACAGCAATAAATTTCCTACAAACTAGTCTATATGTGTAAATAGTATTTATATTGTATAAATAGTCAGCTTAAGAAATATCAGAAACCACCAGTGTACAGGGAATGCTTGATATATCCAATTTGTAAGCTGAATAAGAATTTGTAAAACTAGTTTATAAATATTTACTGGCCCTCTTCGAAGCAAGTAAAATGTGTACTTAGTCCAGCTACTATACTATGATACATTTAGCTCTAATGAAATGTGACCGGGTTACATTAGTGTAAGAGAGTAGCTTAAAGTTTATTTCTTTATGAGACTAGTTACTCCCACTTTACAGCTGTTTTTCCTTCTGAATCTGGGAGTCTAACCATTCATCTAAACACAGCTTTCAAGGAAAATAGAGTTTGATCAAGCTACAATTTTGACTTGAGAATTGCCAAATGGGTGTTTGCTCCAGTTTTCTTTTCATTTCTCTGTTTTTGTTTTTCTAACTTGGTGAATTTGAGAAAACAGGCTTACATTCAAAGCACATTTGGGAATTATTAAGGTTTTCATGTATTTAATTTTATAAACACGTTTTCATGGTTTAGGTCCTGACTTATATTCTTATTTGGTATTTTGTGGGTATTTATTATTTATTTTAAAGAAATATTTGCTTACTCATTTTGGGGAAGGGGACACGTCATGATAGAGAAATGGAGTGCGTTTTCTCTTGTCTGTTTAATCCTGAAGAAGCAGACATCAAGTCCTCAGGCTTACCAGCTGACTGCTGCCATTGTTGGATAAGCCATTTCACCAGTCCATATATCTTCATTTGAATAAAAATTTATTTCGCACTAACACACTGAACATTTTACCTATGGTGAGATGCTAGTTTTAATAAAGTAACTCTGGGTTATCATTTTAGAGTATGAGAAATCAAATGGAAAACTAAAGTCTGTAGAAATGTTATTAAAATGTTCTCATTAATTTTATTTATTTAGCTATCTAACATTACTTTTTTTACACAATATTGTTTTAACATTTGTGTATTTTCTTTTTATAAATTTTGAAAATTTTTTTGAGAGATTTATATACGGGAGTAATGTATTTTGATCAAATCCACTTCCTTTTCCCTACCCTCCAATTCCTCCACGATTTCTTCCACTAATTCTCCCTCCTAACTTCATATGCACTTTTACTTTTATAACTCACTGAATCCACCTAGTGCTGGTCTCTATGTGCTTGGGTGTAGGACCATCTTTTGGAGTATGGGTGGTCTTTTGGCCTCATCCCTGAAGAAAACTTACCCTCCCTCCCAGGCAGCTATCAATTGTCAATGGTTTTTCAGCAAGGGCTGGGACTTTATGAACATTTGCTGGCATTCTGTCTGGTTTGCTCGTGTGCAGGTCCTTATACATGCAGACACAGCTATTTTGAGTTTATGTGTCCAATGGCCGTGTCCTCTCCAGTGAGCACTGCCTTGCTGTAGACTTCCATCCACTACCTCTGACTCCTACTGTCTTCCCATTCTCTCTTCTGTGATGGTCCCTGACACTTGAGAGGAGTGATGTGATGTCACTGTCCTATTTAGAGCTGAGCACATCACAGCATCATGCTCTACAAGGTGTCTCAATTGTCAAGGTGTCCAGTTGTCTCTATACTAGCTGCCCTATACTGCAAAAAGAAGCTCCTACAATTCATTCTTAATGTGTATATAAATATATCTCATAACCATGTATCCTATTTGCTTTTTGTAAGAAAGTTTCAAGTGTTGTGATGACCTCTACACATGTGGAGGTCTTGGAGCATCAGTCTGTAGAAAAGAAAGCAACAGTTTTTATACCAAATTTAACAATTATACAGTATTATGAGATATAAGGAAAAATGCAACAGAAATAAAAGGGCTCCAATTTTTTTCTGCTTTCTTTTATTCTTGGACTTTATGTGGCTTTGGATGCTGGAGATGTAATGTAACTCTCATTCAAATCCAATTTGGATGAATAAATCAAATGGGTTCAACACAAGAGGTTCTGCACTGGCCAAGCACGCATGGGAATAGATTTACCGGCAACCAATTAGCTATTAGTTTTTCAGGGTCCGCTTCTCCAGGACATGTTCTAAGGTAACTAGGTAGGAAAAGCTTAGTCACCAAACCCAGCCCAGGCTTTCCAAGTTCAGGCAGTTAACCCACACTCTACCATAGAGAGCTAAGAGGCATACCAGACTGCATTGAGACCTTTGAAGAGATGAGATAATCCCAGTACTGCAGCAAACATCTTTCTGGATGCCACTTTGAGGCTGATGACTGCTCTCAGCTATCAGCATTTCTGATTCCCAATTCCTTTAATGTTCTTTGAAGTTTAAATCATAGATATCCAACATCAATAGAAATCATAAAACATTTTCTGGGGAGGGGGTGAATGTAAAAATCAGAATTTTATGATTTTAAAAAAATCCAGCTTTACTCTAGGTCCAGTAAATGTGTATCTAACTCCTTGAACTGTTTCAACATATACTTTCCAAGAAACTAAGTGGTGGGGGAAAAATCATTCCAGACAGCTTGCTAGAACTTCATGAAGTTTCTCAAATGCAGATCATAAGTCAGTGATATTACAAGTTTAACACACAAAGCTCATTCTTAAAAAAAATCAATTCATAAAAGTTTTAAAATGGAAGCAAGCAATTAGAATCAGAATCTATTTTCTTCTGTATCAGAATCAAGAGAAAGAATAGTGATACGAAAGCATCAGAATCAAATGTGAACATATTTACAGAGATTATGAGGTTCATGAAAGGGAAATTTTGTGGAAGCAATGGCAAATATGGTTGCATTGGTCAAAATATAGACAGTTTAGTGGTGATTTCCGTGGCATAGTTAGAGGGTTCCTAACAGAAACTGACACAAGGGAGCAGAACAGGAAGATGCAATGTGAAGTAGAATGTTCTCATCAAGTAGAAGACTCTAGGTTCCCTGCTTGCAAGGTTTTAAATGGCATGCTTTTAATCTTTGTGAATTTCAATTAGGCTCTGCAATGGGCAAGTCAGGAAAGGAATATTAATGATGGAGGAGGAGGAGGCTGCATGGTGTTCCATTCTTCATAGAGCCAGCAAAATGAGAGCAGATGTTTGTTTAGGTTATAACATTAAATGCTCATTGGCAGAGTGGTGGCTTATACATTAAAATGAACAGCCTGAAATATTTCCATTATAAAGGTTTTCCTCTCCCCCCATAATCTTCAAAGCTAAGCTAATATTTCCTGTAGATTAGCACTGCCTGTTAAGAAAACCGATCCAACCACCTAAGGGAAAATCTGAATTTTTGGTGCTCAACTATTAAAACTGAAGTATTTGGCACATATTGACTCTGAATATAAAATAACAGACATACTAAATGCTCCCGTTTTTCCTTTTATAGTGTCTCATGTTTATAACAACTTTGAAAAAGATAAATACCAGCTCTGATTTGCTTGAGTAGAATGTAGATAACATTCAGTCTAGTGTGCAGTACAGAAAGAATAAAACAAACAAACAAGCAAACCAAAAACCCCACAACTAACCCTCTCTCTTTCTCTCTCTTCCCATTGTTTCTCTTTTCTTTTTTGTTCAAGTTGTTCGGTTGGATTTAATCGCCCCAGATAAAACAGAAGAAAAGGCAGACAGATCAAATACAGAATGCTCAAAGTGTATGATGGGATTGAAATTACAAGTCTCTGCCAAGAAAAAGCCCTAAAGGGGGAAAGCTTCTAACTGCTTCATCTCGCTATCATCTGCAGAAGGCACTCTAAAGGCGGCAGCGGGTCCCCTTTGCTCCAGGCTAATGTAAACTTTTTATAGCTCTTAGATTGAGTCTTGATCACCAGGTAAAGACAATGCCTGGCAAAGAGATTAGGGAAAAGCCATTGCTGAGAGTAGGCAGGAGGTTTCCTGATGTGTAAGGTCGGTCCAGGGCCTTCACTGACCAGCTCTGGGCAAGTCTCCAGCCCTCCTAGTTTGAGGGGAAATTGGTCCTGATTGCCAGAGTGCGGAGGAATGAGAGGTACATCCAGAAGGCTAAGGAAATCAAAGAAACTTCCTGCTGTGTAATTCCACATAACGTGCGTTTAACTTGGTCCTGCGTGGATGCGCTGATGACTAAGTAAAGGCGTGATTAGCCTCTTCGCCCTCCAGTGGGAGCCAGATATCGTTACCTCTTCCAGGCAGCCACATCGCTCCACCAGAGATGATGTAGGGGGACCAGCGGCAGGGAACAGTCCGCGGGACCTAGGGCCTCACCGACACGCACCATTCAGAGTTTCTCACCCACACTCATCAGCTGCGCCCCCCCCCAACCCACACACCAGGAAGCTCGCAGCCCCCGGAGAACAGCTCCGGGTGGGGCGTGGGCTCTCCTCCTCCAGCGCGGTGTGGGCGCCGGCAGCGGCGCTCGGGGTGCCCCGAGCCTCCCGGCTGCGCTGCCCCAGGTACCCAGAGGGCGGCGGTCGCTTGAACAGAATTGGGGTGGGGGTGGGGGTCCCCTATTCCCAGGAACCTCATTAGCCCTCCTCCTCAGACTGGCTCCTCCTTCTCCTGGCGTGGGGCTCGTGCCCGCCGCTGCCTGCGCGCATCGTGCCTCCGCGCCCCACCGCCGCCTCCTGCCATCGCTACTACCTCCTCCTCTTCCTCCTCCTCCGCCCAGCACCGCCACTACGGACGCCTTCGCCGCCTACTCCTCGCGCGGCCGCGGCTCCTCGCGCTCTGTTCCAGCTTCCACCAGCCCATCCCTTTGCTGCCTGCTCTTTAGGCTGCTGCAGTCAGTCTCTCTCTCTCTCTCTCTCTCTCTCTCTCTCTCTCTCTCTCTCTCTCTCTCTCTCTCTCTCTCTCTCTCTCTCTCTCCTCTTTCTTTCTCAAGTTTTCTATCTCCTCAGAATCAGAGCCACTGGAGGAAAACATCTACTTCTGCTTGCTGTTCAGGTAGGGTCGCAGACGTTGGTGGCAGCGGGCGACCTTTGCCCATTTTTCCTTTGCCTCGCCAGCATGCCTCCCCCCCCCATCCAACCCACTCCACTCTTCTTGCTCCCTCGAAATAGAGGCTCAGGTTCTCCTCTGTTCTCCAGCTTCCAAAATCTAATTCCAACGTCCCTCCCCAGAAGCGTATTTGCAACTACAATAAAAATTCAAAAGCCAGTCCAGTCCGGTGGCAGCATGCTGGCCGGCTCTTTTACAGTCTCCAACTTTGCACACAGTGGCTGCGCTGCTTTGCCTGCTTGGTGTTTGATCCTGAAGCTCTTTTGGTAGTCTCGGCTCTAGAGCAGCTGTCTGTCAAACACGTAGTTCGCAGCACTTAATTCCTGCCCTGCTGCCTCCTGAACGTGGACGTGGGCAAATATGGATGGGCAGGGAGAATGATTTGGATTTGATTTTCTATTTTTTTTTTTTGCGTGGGGTGGTGGTTGCTGTTGGGGAAAGTGAACACGCGAGGACTGCAATTCACTGTAAGGAAAAGACAGACATTGAAAAGTAGGCTGCTTGCTGCTAGCTTTTCCTGCTGTGCTTACGGAGGTGGTCTTCGCAGAGAGGGCGAGGCATGGAGTATCCAGCTTTCCACCTCTTTCCCATTCACTCCTCCAATCTATTCCTCCGTAAGCGCATGTGTCAGTTTAGAGTCCCAGGTCTTGTCATTTTGTGTGTGCATAGCGAAGTGTTTGCAGAGGACGGGGCTGGGGGAAGTTAAGAGGTGCGGGGGGGGGGGGGAAGGTGAGTAGTAGCGTCATCTAGTCATTAAAAAAAATTCTCCTTCAGTCATCTAGTCCTACACCTGTATACCTAGTACGCGGGAGTAACACTCCCACTGCCACAACGGAAATGGCATTCTTTGGGGTTACTTGGTTGGTAGGACTCAGAACAATTTTATTTTTTTCTTGTTTTTCTTCCGTAGCTTCTCAAACAAGGAAGATGAAGACAAAACTGAACACCTGCAATGTATGGTCTCTGCTGCTTGTTTTCCTGGTATGGGACCCAGCCAGGTGAGACGCTGTGTTTGGTTACTGCATTTCAGGTATAGCGTGATTTTTTAAATGCCGTTAAGTGTATCTGTAATCTTTCAGAGTCGAGGTGATTTGAAGAACTCTTTTTAATGGAAATGTATTATATAGAAAATTAACCCGTTGTGTCTGAAACTCTAAAAAGTTTGCTAATCTTTTTTTTTCTTTAAACAAAACAAACGAAAGGGAACGGACACATTTTCTATATGAAACTCGTAACTGGAGAGTACCCTATCAGGAGCATATTAGTCCAAAGAATGCCTGTAGCTAAGGTATATGAATCTGGTGAGGAAGCCAAATTCTCCCCGGAGCAGACAGAGAAGTATCAGATAAATGATTTAAGTGGAAACTTAGGTTTATCCTTTTCTTTCTGTTTCTTCCTTTGCATTTTTGTTTTCAATCGTTGGTGCTTCTGAAAGCAACATAGAGAACGCAAATGATATGAGAGTCTTAAACCTCTAGGTGGAGGTAGTATACAACTTCACAATCTCAAACAAAAAACAAAAGATCTATGAACCAACTTTTCATCTTATTAATTTGGAGATATTTTTCTTAGCAGATGGTTACTGATAAAAAGAGTCATTTTGAATTTGTGGTTTTTCTTTTGCTGATTATCTATATGGAAGTTAATTTGATTGTTTTAAGCAATTTCATCTTAATTGTAATCTGTTCTGATTTTAAAAAATTGAGCAGTGGGTATATTTCATTTAATGCATTTAGAAAATATTTTTAAACCCTAGAATTGAAACATAAATTCTGTAAGAATTCTTTTATAGCCATTAATTTTTTAATAAATATTATAGCATTTTATTATCCCCTTTAAGAATTTTGACTAAATAATCTTCAAAGTATGAAAAGATATTTGGAAATGAAAATAATTTATTTGGAAACACTTAATTTAATTGGGAAATACCCACTAACTGACTTTAGAAAGAGAATATGAAATATGACTGAAAAACACCTCTGTGTTAAAAATTGCAGACTCTTGTGACTATCCTAGTGAGGGGTTTTAAAATTAGCTTAAAGTAGGCAAGCAGAAACTTTTGAGGGTAGAGTGTATGAACTGATTTACTTATGTAATTTTTTGGTTGTTCGTCTTCCTTTTCACACTTTAATATTCATTCTGGTTTTCAAAATGTTAGCTTGGCGTTTGTTGCCACTTTTGATCTTATTATGAGTATTGTTATCTACTGTTCCTTCATTAATTTCAGTGTAAATGGTCTCTGTCAATGATGTTTTATATGATGTACATTGACTAGTATGTAAGTACACCTGAGCTTTGACTTTAGAGACGTAGGCAATCTATGATCAATTAATGCCCATGGAGAACCACCACCAACTGCTTAACTGAGTATCACTTTATTCGTTTTCTGTTCTCTATTTAACCAATAATGTTCATGGCAGTATTTTATTCTATTATATAAATGATTCTTTTTTGGGGACAGTAATTTAAATCTCTGAATCATTCTGAGAAAAAATGGTCATGGAAAGGGACACTCTGTTTTATACATCAGTTTCTTTGGTACCAAATTGCTGTCACAAAATCAGGTCTCTGGCTTTATGACGGAGAAATAATGGAGAAAATCACTGCTTGAAAAGCTTGGCTAGGGATATTTTAAGACCATCTCTTTCCACAAATTTTATCATCAAAAAAGGGTAACTGGACACCTTTATCTTTATGTAGCCCCTTATCTCTCTTCCGAGACTACTCCACGGACCTAGCCTTCCTAAGACTCTGTGAGATTGTGTGTGGCTTTAGAACCCACCTCCATCTCCTAGCTACATTGAGCCTGGCAGCCTGCCAGTGGAGTTCCCTGATGTCTATATTACACTTGGCCATTGGGTGGAGGTATACCCCAAGTCAGGAAATTATCCTGGTCTAAAAATGTGAAAGACATAGAAAAACAGTGCTATTTATGAGAACGATAGAGAGATTTGTACCACCAAGATGACAGTTTATCTTCCAGTTAGTGTTCACAACACTGAAGAAACACTTTGGAAGTCTCTCTAGTTACTATGCTCCATCTAACTGCAAAACAATCTTGCCAATAATGTTTGCACATGAGAATCTACAAATATGGTATGTTTTATGCAATAGATTTTAAGATAAGCCATACAGAGTGCTAAGTGGCAGAAATCTCAAAAGTATTATAATTACACTTCTGATATTCTGTTATTTGGTATCCATTTTTAAACATTATATTTACTGTTCCCGTAAGTTGAGTGTTATTTATAGAATGAAAAAAGGAAAGAAGTGTGTGTCACTAATGGTCAAAGAATCCTCAAATTTAGATCAAGTAAGAAGAGCATTTTGGCACTTAGCCAAACACTGTGCGTACATATATAAAATACATACCAATTTGTAAAATTATCTGTTTAGGTTGGTGCTGGCTAACATCCAAGAAGATGAGGCTAAAAATAACATTACCATCTTTACAAGAATACTAGACAGACTTCTGGATGGTTATGATAATCGGCTTAGACCAGGACTGGGAGGTAAAAATAGTTCTTCTTTGTTTCTATTAACTGTCATAAAACAATGGCTTTACAAGTTAAAGGTAAAAGTCTCATCTTCGTCCATGAAGACTTATTATCAGACGTTTGATGTCCTGGATAACAGAAAGTAAGATGCACAAAATGAACCTTATTGCTTTCTTTTTCACATGCCTAATATACTTCATATATCTTGTGTGGAATGCCCACAATTATATGGAGACATTTTTTTGTGTTTGTGAAGAATACTAATTAATTTATTGAAAGAGACCCGTTTTTCAATCAGAGAATATGTCTAACTATGCAATTATTTATCTGTTTTACCTGTGTAGTATCATGGGCTGCTTAATTTCCACTTTTTACAGATGCTTATTTTCAGATCAGTATAGATCCTCAATAATAATTTTATACGGAAATGTCAAATATGGAGTGGCTATCTGCTCCAAGAGGTTGTCTGTCACACAGTTGAATTTCAAACTCCAACGACAATTTTCAAATAAAGACTTTTTTTTTTAAATCCAAGAAAGTAAAGGAAATAGGGTTGGCTAGTGAGCTAAGTTTTAATTACCATTCTGCACTGCTAAGGGATGCTAGAGTTAGATAAAGGTAGCAGAGATGCAGGATTGCTAAAACTATTCCAAGACAAAATATCACTAATGAGTCTTAAGATTGCTAAATATTTATCTATCTGTACAGATAGATATGTTCAAAAAAGCTTTAATTGTGAAACCACATGTGATAAATATGTCCATGTACACATACCTAATGAAATGGTTAGCTGACTCAATAATAAGAAAAATGAGTTGAATATTCTATGTCAGATAATGATCAGCACAGTTATATGATTATTCCAGCATTAATAACTTTGTAATTCTGCTGACTTGGGTTTGTACTAAGTTGGGCCTGATGGCATTCATCTGTGATCTCAGCATTTGGGAAATAGAGGTAAGCAGATCAAGGGTTCAAGGTTTTCCTTAACAACACAGTGTGTTCCAGTCCAGCCTGAGCTACATGTGACTTTGTGGAAATCTGGTATCGAATTAATGTGTGACTTTTAAATTTAGTTAGTAATTATTTTGATAAAGATAAACGGTTATTTATTTTAAATGTATCTTTGGAAACTGACCAGTATGTCTTGAGTGGTAAGAAAGCAGACAAACAGATCCAACTTGCTGAACATTATCCCATTTAATTACTGTTAATATTCGCTTGAATCCTTGAGTAGTATCTTGAGTTTAAAAGATGGCCCAGGAAAGAACAATGTTTTAAATATGACACAGTGATAAGTTGCATCTTCAAGAGATCATTTCATTAGGAGAAAAGTTTTTAAAAGCCAGTTAATGTTATAACAGTAAACATAAAAAGGAAAGCTGTATCAACTCAATACTGGATATTTCTGGCATAAGGGCTTGTTACCCAAGTTAGAAAAAAGGGAAGCAACTCTCATATTGCTCACACACCAGAGAAGCAAGTCTAGTGCAAAGCTGCCCAAGTCATAATTGTGGTTCAGGGTGTGTTATTGCACTATGGCAGCTCTTTTATCTTAGACACAGCAAGTTTTATTTTTAAATAAATCACCTGATGCAAAATAAATTGGAATATATTGAAAGTAGATCTTGAACTTCGTTTTTTTTAATTTTAAAAAGAAGTTTTGATTTAAGGTTGCATGGTGTGGTACGAAAGACTACCTGTTTTTGGCTTTGAATCTTACCATGGCCTCTAATTTTTTTATATAGTATCTCATATTAAAAATTCCTTTTGCTCACATTCATTTATGGATGCCCATTGTCTTGTTATTTGGTTAGTGTAACATATTGTGTTCTTTCTTAGGCTATTCTTTTTTTTCCAAATTCCTCAGTAATGAGCATCTGCTAGTATCTCGTGATCTGATTACTCTGACACTGCTAATCTACGTCTGCCACTCTCTTCTCTTGATCACATGCCTTTGATGGTTCCCAGTCTGATGGATGGTGTTGAGGGTACTGGGAGAGCGTAGGCTATGTGTCAGACTTTCTAGAGTCGTGTTCTACAGTACCCCTCTCCCACAAAGCTGCCAGAGCAGAGAAGCCTTGTTTCCTTTGCTTAAAAGTGGATGAACTGTGTCTACCTTTCTACTTTATGACCTGAGTAGGAATGTTGCATAACTATACAGGATACACAAATGTGCGCCCATGCTAATAATAATTTTATTTCATCAAATCCATTTTCTTTCCTCCTGTCCCAGGATCCATGCTTCTCTGGGTTAATTTTCCATCTTAGGTCAACTCCCATCCATCTTGCAGTTCAAACTTTACTAGTTTCTTTTGACAATCCCTTGCATCAGCTCCTTTGGCCTATGGCTATATTATCTCCTGTTACTAGAATGACTCCTATTCCACTCTTCTGTTGATTGAAAACCTAACATTTCTATGGAAACCATTATGATACCAGTGGACTTTAGTACACACCTTGACTGAGTTGAAATACCAAGATTCAATTTTCTGCCTATTGATTTCTTTAACAGTAGCTATTTCTATATCTCACATAGAACTTACTGCATATTGCATATTATCTTGTATTATTTATTTCATTTTAAGCTCCTCTTGTTACCTTAATAGTATTGTAGGGATGTTGCATCATAAATCCTCTGTGATTTCTGCAGCTGGATATTGATTTGCCTATTGTGGCCATAAAATAAATGTTGATTTCTTTGTTAACTTTCTGCCATCTGGAAAATGGGAATGCTTGTACCTGGCTGCCATCTGAGCTATGAATGCTGATGTAAGAAGTGTGACTCAAGGAGAGAAATGAGTCTTTTACTCAGAAGATTTAGCATAACAGCTCTGCTGCTCAGCACTTGTTCAAACATGAAAAATTCTGCCTCTGTAGATGCAGTTATTATTCCTGAAATACAGTTTATATTGCAATGCTTTTGATAAATGTTGAATATGATGACATATGAAGTGCATGGAGCAAAATTGTGTGCATGTACACAATTAGAAAAATGATTGAAAATAAATGAAAGCCTGTGAAAAATTTCTAAATGGACTCTTGAAAATTTAAATTATTCTCATCATTCCTGCAACACAGCATTTGTTCCTTTTCTTTTAATTATGTCCATGTCTGTGTGCGTGCATGTGCACATGAATGCAGGTGTCCTTGGAGGTCAAGGATGTCATATTAATCCTGGAGCTGGCATCTCAGGAAGTTTTGGGAGTGCTGGTAAATAAACTCAGGTCCTCTTCTCTAAAAGTCTTAACCTGAATGTACATATGGCATTTGAAATAGAAAGTTGAGGTGAATACTCTGTCATACTCCAGAAGTTAATAAGGGAAATAATTAGTATTCAATTCAATAATAACGTACAGGAAGGAGCATCTTCATTGATGGATAATGGGATAAATAGCCATAAGTGTTATTTTAATTCATTTATAACTTAAATACTTAGAAAAGAGAAGTCAGACTTTAAACAATAAGTTAGAAAAGTTATTCACCTGACTTTGCTCCTTAATCTTACCCAGAGAAGTTCCTTAGAGACTCTGAGATCTGATATTTTCTTTGGGAAAGTGAGAATAATGATATTTAATTCTGAGAGAAAGTTGGTATTGAGATTAAGGTACATGACACAGGTTATGCAATATATTGGATTATACATTTTTTAAGGATTTAATAATTTATGGTAGGACCTTTTTAAAATTTAAGTCAGATCATACCATTTGCCTGCTCAGAGCCCTGAAATCACACCCTGTTCATCATGCATTGGGTCTCTGTGCAGCCCTGAGTTATCTTCCTTCCATACATTCTTCGACCTCACCTCACATAGCTCTCTACTTGCACACACCTCTTCAGCTACACCGATCTTCCTGTCCTGTAAACACACCAGGACACTATGGCTGTTCTCTCTTCACGTAGAATATTCACTGATGTAGTCCACCTTACCAACCTAATATAACATGTGGCCTGACTGACCCTTCATCTTGATCCCTCTTACTTAGCTGCACTCTTTCCATAGACATCTTTCTTTTAACATACAAGTTAAATTATTTATTGCTGAGTGGTTAACTTCTTATTTTGTCTCTTTAAGTGACACATATAGACTTGTTAAGTCTGTAACTTCTTGCAAATTTTATTTCTTGATATACTGACAAATCTATCCTAACATCCCAGAAAAAATGGCTCAGATAAGCAGCCATGAATATCTTGAATGAAATATAATTCTACTAAATCAATTTCTGTTTTAGCATACTGCACAAAAAATTACCCATACACCTACTTCTTTCTTAAGACAAATGCAATAATTATGGTCAGATTACAATACTGTCATTTTATTATTGACATCAAAATATTTCAAAATGACACTTGGGTGATTCGGAACAATTGTGCTACCAAATTATTCAAAGTCTAACTTGTATTAGCTACCATTTTGCAGCAAATTGAGAGTAGGATTTGAAGTGATACTCTCATCCTATTTCTTGCTTAACTTTCAACCTGTGAAATGGTAGCTTGAGTTCTATTCATCCACCTTTTCTCTTATAGAGATTTTATGCTGATCAGCTAAAGGTAGCTTCTTAAGAAAGTGTAATGCAGCAAACTGAGGAAAATGAGATAAGTATTTGTACAAGTAGCATAGGCTGTCTCTTCATGGGGGCTATCTTTAACTCCTCGTGGAGTCCATCTCTCAAGAGGTGGTATGCTCTGAAAACACATCAAGGAAACAATTATAGGTCTTAGAAATTTGGCAGTCTGATTTCATTCTGAGAGTGGAAACCCAAGGTAGATTGCCTCAAAATCTTGTGAATTAAGAATATATATAAAAATAAGCTAGCATTTGCTTAATGGAGTTGCCCCTTTGTCTTCATGTTAGCCATTGGCACTAGCAACTTAGGGAAACTGAAAGTTTTACTTGGCTGAGAATCTTTCAAATTGTTAACTCGCTAAAAGACTGACGCTTGTTTTGAGACCAATTTTATGGGGTCATTGGCAGAATGAGTGTGTAGACAACCTCATATATTTATGACAGCCAACATTCACCAAGCTCAACTATGATAACTATTAGAAATGACAAGCCTTGATATTTAAATTATGGACCCAGTCTGTAAAATCTAGATTGAGTACCATGCTTAACTGCAGTTTTGAAAAGTTGTTTTGAAGAGTTCATCTAGAAAATATCTTCCTAGTGTTCTTTTATGATCCAAAATCATAAGAAGTTTAATGCCTACAGTTATGAAAAACATGAGTGAGACCAGGCCGTTGATCTGAGGTCTGAAGGACAGTTTTTAGGTTCTATCTTATGCATAGACTGCAGAGAGATGCATGATAACATGTTTCTATAAATCATATTACTTTAAAATCTAAAAAATAAAACATGGACTATTCTGGTGGCAAAAATTCATAGAGAAAATATATGCAATGTCTGTCAGAATGTTTATAATCATTAATGACTGAGCTAAGCAGTTTCTTTGGGTCTTGAATTCTGTTGCCATAAGATGTTAATTGGATATTTTTTGCTATGTTACTAAACCTTTCCAAAGAGTTTTTTTTATCTATTTTTAAAATGGATATAAAATAAATGGCATATTTGCCTGTTAGGGGTTTATTCTGTTATGTACCCCCGAGTCTTTTGTACAGTGTTGAGGAAACAGAGGATGAACTCAATATTTGGAGATGTCATAGTTCCTGGTTGGACTTTACATGCAGCATAGACAATATTTAGTATTACACCTGCTTCATAAGACTGTGACTTGTAAAACTTGTTAACTTTTGATATAAAATTTATTTTTTCTAATTTTGGTTTGCTTTGTTCTAGAAAGAGCGTCTTGCTGTTCAGCATTGTCTGGCCTGGAACTTGCTATGTAGGCAATCTGGACTTGACTTTAGGTATCTAACTGGTTTTGTGTCCTGAGTACTAGCATTTAAGGGATGCACAACCATGTTTAGCCTAAAGATATTAGATAGTGTTAAGGAAAGTAAATAATTGTGTTTTTCTTGCTAATCTGTCTTATTTTGTACACATTCTTTTGCATATGTAGAATCTCTGGAAAGAGAATCAACACAAGAGAGAAAATTTCCCTTTGTGTTGTGCTTTGTGATTCTCATGAAATGCAGCAATGTGGAATCATCAATTAATGAAACTAGTTTTGTTTATGAAACAAAGTTTTATTAACACAAAACAGACAATAGAATGTTGGTAAAGATCGCCAAAGCCATCCTAACCCGAGTGGCATCAGGAACTTGGAGGGAAAAAAATTGGGTCTTACCACTTTGCTTAGTGGTGAGAATGGTTTCAGATCTAACCATATGGAATGGAAGAGTTAAAAGGAAGACCAGGGAGGGATGGGCTGTAGTGGGAGGGATGGGCTGTAGTGTGTGTCGGAAAGAGGAGACTGAGCTGCTCTGTTCAAAAGCTGTCATCTCAGATGGAAACAGTGTAAACCACAGATGTCAGAGGTTTCTGCTTCCCTTAAAAGCTGTAAAGTCTGGTGTCAGCCTCCTTATCCATGCAGTTGAGGATGAATCCTATGCTCCTGCAAAGAACTTGTGCAGCTGAGACTCTTGGGGTCTCCTAGAGAACCTGCAATAGGACAAACTGATGTGGGATGTTCTTCTGTATATGTGTTGCTTTTATTGGCCAATGAATAAAGCTGCTTCAGCCAGTGGCTTAGCAGAATAAAGCCAGGCAGGATATCTGAACAGAGATATATATAGAGAGAGTAGGCAAAGTCAAGCAAATGTAAGCCAGCTGCCAAGGAAACGAGACATGTAGAAAATGAAATAATGCCACGGCCACATGGCAATACATAGGCTAATAGAAATGGGATAATTTAGGATATAAGAGCTAGCTAGAAATATGTTTGAGCCATCAGCCAAACGGTTTTGTAATGAATATAGTTTTTGTATGACTATTTGGTTTGCGCAGCCGGGAAACGTAAGTGCAGTCTCTGCTTACAAATTCGGGAAGAGCCTGAGGAAGAAGGAGATTTCAGAGCCTCTTTTGTGCTCAATACCGAGTCTACCCATTTTAGTTGGCCTAAAGGTGACATAGGACACTGCCTTTGAAATTTCAAGAGTGACAAAGTGAGAATAAATTGAGAAATTTCACACAGGTATGCAAATGGGAGTCTATAAAAGTGTTTATGCTAGATATCAAGTCATTTGTCTTTTCTTTTTTATTTAAAATATGTTTGTAGGAGGTTTTGAAAGCCTAAGCCTCCAGTTTGCTGAGATGCAATACCATCTATCTTTCTAGTTTTGTCCTGGACCCTCCTAGCCTCTCAGTCTGGCATGGGACTAGTCTATTGACGTCTTCATCACAGTATACTCTAGGTTAAACAAAACATGCGATGATGTTATATGCATCATTCTATATTCTTTCAGTAATTGGTGGTGTAACTAGAGCGTGTCTAAGCATTTTAGGACAAACTCCCTAACACTGTGCGTTGTTTACTCTCTGCACAGAAGGTGCCAAGACAGGCTTTCTCAGAAATGGGTGGTGTGTGATAGTTCATCATAGTTTTCCATAATTTTTTTCTTACAGGAAGTAGTGCAGCTTGTGATTATTTTATAAGAAAGGCTTACTAAATGCATGATAGCAGGGGTGTGCATTAGGTTAGATAGTATGGTGTTTTCCGAAGGTGACATCATTAATTGGGGGAACAATTTCTATAATCATATTATAGAAAACCTGAGTCATCAGTGGAGATGGCCAAATGAATAGTTTTAGCAGTTTGCAATTCATTATGGTTCAATGGCAAAAATCAAATGAAATTAATTTACTATTTTATTACTTAATATGTATTGAAGCTCTGTCACATGAAAGACAGTGCAGGAGTCAAAGATGGTGTTGGCCTCACAGATAAGACGTTCTTTTGGCTGAGGGTCAGAATGACATGTGAGTTACCACTCTTCAAATGACTATAAACATCACCAAGTGTTTCATAGAAAGGACAAGTTACTGAGGTCCAGAAAAATCAATTACTTTTACTTGTAACATATAACTGAGAAAATCTATAGTTACACATAAGCTTCTATTTTCTTATTAATCATTGAGAATTTTCTGATATTAGTTTAAGTGTTAGAAGCATCAATTCTTACTGATGCTAAGATACAATTCTATTTGAAACTTCTGTATATGCCTTACTTACTTTAAGGAAAGCATGTGCCCTCTCTTATGTTAATGTGCTTTGATTTACAGGTGCATGGAAAAATAGCTAAGTATGAAATGTAAAATGAAAACAAATACACAAGGAGTAATACTTAAGCAATATGTTTATTTCTATTGAATTTCTAATTTTTGATACAACATAAAACCCTGAAAGCTTGTTTTTATCCTGAAACACCCTCACTCTTCAAGGCACAGATCTTTGCACTTACAAAATGGCCTCTAAGAATGAAATTAACACTTATACAAATATTTCATTCAGATATCATCAAATTTAGGTTACCCAAGATACTGTAAAATGTAGTCCTCAAAATTCTCATTTTATACTTTTATTGACTGTGACTATATAGTGGCTTTGATATGCTTTTTACGTTATTATGCCTTTAATAAATTCTAAGCCTTTTATAGGAAAACAGGATTTCGTCTTCATCTTAATTTGAGTGGTGGGTAAGGTTTATTTTTTTAAATTGCCCATACACTTTTCATTGTTTTTTTAAATCAGTGTTTAAAGCACTTTAAGAACAACAAACTGCTTTATTTAAAATTTCAAAAGTAGTCCTGTCTTAAGACAACCTCCTTCTTTTTATTTACACGAAGGAGAAATAAATTTCTTTATTAAACTCAGGATGCTATTGGCTTTTTAAGGGAGTAAGTACAAATTGTCCCAGCATTACCTGTGGTGATACTGTCTGTAAAAAAGCATCTTAGTCTGCTTAAGGATCTTGTTTGGTTAGAATATTGGATTGATTTGATATGCAGCTCGAGACAATTCTTCATCTTGTGTGTCTTAGAGAAGCAAAATGGGTGAACAGTTCTTATCTCAAACCTGATAAAATGGTAGTCTTCACTTGCTGACAGTTTGTATGAATATCTTTGAAACAGTAAGATAACTAAGATAAGGCTGTTTTCAACTGCTTGTGAAGATGTACAGGGTCTAAATGTTTCTGTAAGTGCTTCAAACATTTAGAATGGTGCCACAGTGCATGTGTATACTACCTGTATTTAGAGGACTCAAGTTATAGTCCAGGTTAGAAGAGATTGAAGAAGGGTCATGCTTCCGAGTGTCTCAACAAGAATCAATAATGCATCCTAATAGCATTTCCAAACTTTTGGCTTAGATTTGGTTTTATAGTGATATCTGAGAATTCCCATACAGATATGAATAAGCATGTGGGAAAAAAAGAAAACCAGGTGTGATGGCACAGACCTGTAACTAGGGAGTTCAACTAGGAAGATCATGAGTTCAAGGTTAGTCTGGATAACAGAATTAATTCAGGGCTAACCTGTGCAATGTAGCAAGACTATATATTAAAACTTAAATAAAAACTACAGGACTGGAGATGAAGCTCAGTATGTACAATACCCTGAGTACAATCACAGGTAGTGAAGAGAAAAAAAATGTAGAAGATTCATGTGATTTCAGAGAGATGTATGATTTGTATTCAACGCTTTGTGGTACAGGAGGACTTCAGATGTGAAATGTTTGAGTGTTTTGGGAGGGAAAGACCTATTTTTTGGGAGACAATTAAAAAGAGATCTGGGGTTTCTGATCTACTCTCAATTACATGTAAGAACACATTAGAAGTCAAATATGATGATAATCAGGTCCTTGGGTTAGAGGCCTATAGTACATTTTTATTATATGAATTTCTTTGAAGTTGTCACACCAGAATTAAACAGCCCAAGCATAGAAAATTTTGATGAATGGAGAAAATTCATTTTTGTTACCATAATTACATACAGAAACTCTTCATATTCTAAAGAAATGAAATAGTGAACTAAAATACCCGACAGGTTTACAAGGAAGATTAAAATTTGCATACCCAGAAAGGAAGTCTTAATTAAAAGAAAATGGAATTTCAAGGCTGGTGTTTCAGTCAAGTCGAAGGGAATATGGGAGTGTAGATTTAATTAGTTATCTAGGGCATGTAAGGGTAACCATTGAAGCAAAACAATGTGAAATGGGGATTTTACTGGGGAGAATATAAGAATAATAACATGAATAAGAAAATCTCTGGAATATTTGGAAACTACATGGGATGAGCTTAATTGGGGGAACAAGTGACGAGACAATGAGTATGAATGTTTTGTGGCCACTGTCAAGGGAGTAATAATGAAAATATTACTAAAAGAGCAATGTCACCTGATAATTGTACATTAAAATGAGACATTATGGTTACCAATGGCTCTTAACTTAGTAGAATTTACAAGATTATAGGATCAAATATAATTAGCATAAAATCTACACAAAAGCCACATTATTAATAATGTTTATAGTAAGTGTGTATGTGTGCCTATTTGCACATGAGTGTAGAAGTCAAAGGATAACCTTAAATGTCATTCCTCATTTGTCTTCCACATTTGTGTATGTGTGTATGTATGAGAGAGAGAGAGAGAGAGAGAGAGAGAGAGAGAGAGAGAGAGAGAGAGAGAGAAAGAGAAAGAGAGAGAGAGAGGATCTCATTTGCTTGATGCTCAGCAATTAAGCTAGACTGGTTGGCCAAAGATCTCTTAAACATTCACTCATGTTTACATTCTATGCACTGGGATTACAAGGTACATCATCACGCCTGGGTTTTTATGTAGGTATTTAGGTTGAGCATAGATCATTGTGCTTTCAAGAAAAACACTAACATTGACTGAGCTACCTTTCTAGGAGCTAGGGTTTGAATCCTTTAAAGTAGAGCATGAGGCAGATGGATCAGTGAGCAGAATATTGCTCTAACAGAAGGTTCTTTTTAGCTTTCAATCCTCTCAGCATCCCACATAATCTGTAAGGTTGTTGGAGATATTTTTGGCTGTCAACAAACCGAAGGTTTGAGTCATAGCTTTAACTGGGAGGGTCACTTCAGATTTACATTACTACGTGTGAAACACATGGGTAATGACGTCTCATGGGACCTAGCTGTTGATTCAGGATAGAGACATTTCCATCTTGGGGCGTGTTAAATTATAACATCACTAATCTGTCATGCTCCTGTTACTGCACCCTATTTGGGCTTTTGTCATTTTTGGTAACAGGTTCTAATAGATGCATCTCTTTCCCAGACAGCCAGCAGTTACAGGAGGCAGCTGCAATTTCAGCTTTTGTTGCCATTGTCTTGAAACAGCTGGGATGTTAAACAAAAAATCTATCAGCAGATGAGGAAGTGGGCAGGTGTATGTTTAAGAGAGTAGATTTAAAAGTTAGTGGGGCAGAAAGCAGATGGCTCTTCACCAAAACTTTTCTCCTCTGGGGAGCTGTTTTGTGGCCTGTCATCTCTATAATTTGCTCACTCACTTAGATAGGGTGGTGTGACATAAAGATGTGTCTGTCTGGAGACATTAGAAGATATGATAGTTTCAAATAGCTTTTTATACTGCATGTTTAAAGCCAATTACAAAGAGGGAAAAGAGCTCACGGGCACTAGAAATTAATAATCCAATACAGGTGAAGATGTCAGTTTCCTATAAACAAGAAACTTAGTAGTAGCTGGTTGGCACTGACCTATCATTAAAAGGAACATAAAGAGCTCAGACTCAGGTAAGAGTGGTTGCACATTCTTATTATCCCACCTTGTAGACGCTTTCAGAGATGATAACCTAGAAAACATACCAAATCCCAGGCCAGTAAGACTAGGACTACATGACATGATCTTATTTCTAAAAAGAAAATCATCTTTTGTGTTTACTGTTATCTTTATCTGTATCTCTTCTTGTTTTTCTTTACTTGTTCTTGATACATGTATACATACATATAAATATACAAATGGTAACTCAGTAGGTCCATGAAGTCTTTCAAATATACAGTGTGCATATGTTATTAGGGTTGACCTCTGGTATTGGATAACTAATTAGGGGGCTTATCTTTATTGTCTGTCTTTCAGTAATCATTAACTGTCTGGAGCTCTTCATAATAATAATGATAATAAACATGTTATTATCATTATTAATAATGATATTATTAATGATCATTAATAATAATGACATGTTATTATCATCATTATTATTATTACTATTATCATTAGTCCTTTGAGAATCTCATACAGTGAGTTTTGATCATGTTTATCCTCTCTCCTTCAGCTCTTTTCAGATCATTCCCTTTCCCTTCCAAAATAACTATGTTTCTCTTTTCCACCATTAAGGCAATTCATGCTGCTCAGCATTTTTAAGTGTATAGCCTTCTTCCGGAGTGTGGTCAATTTATAGATGTTATACTCTTAAAGAAACCTGACCCTTTCCCAATAGCTGTCAATTGCCAATAGCTCCTTGGCTAAGGGGAGAGATTACTGTCCAGCACCCTTCTCTTTGCTGATTCCAGGATTTCTGTAGGGACTCTAGCTATCCTAACCACTATAGTTATCTGAACTGCAAAGGAATGGATGACTCAAGAACCCTGTGCCTGTTATCAAGAGGAAGTTTTCCTTTGCATCCGATTTTCACCTTTAAATCATAGTTTTATGAAGCGAAGAGATTATCTGGGAAAGTGAGTGTCTGCTTTGGGGTTATTAAATCTGTTTATTAGTAATTTTCTGCACTGTAAAATGGGAATGAATCACCTGGGTGGTCTGAATTTGAGTATGTCTCCTTTGTTCATCATCTGATTTTCCATGATTCCCATGTTGTCAGTCTTGGCCCACATTTGGAGAATGGGAAAGTGCCTCAAACTCCCTAGGGCTGAAATTACACTTCATTTTTCCAATACCAGGAGGCATCTAGAAAGTCTATGATGCAAATAGAGGTGCTTTAAGCCCTCCTTAAATGTTATTAGTTTTGCTTTTAATATCTTTTCCCCTTGGCAGTCAGAAAGTCATAATTTTCTTTCTAAAAGTTGGTGCTATCATTCTTTATCTTCATCAGAATAAATTCCTTATGCTAATAGGTTGATTATTAATATATGTGAGTAATGTATATAATTAAAATATACTTTGTCCAGGCATTAATACACCTTAGTTATATCATATACTACAATTGAAAGTTGTTGAAAAACTGAAATGAATATTACTGAGGCTGAAGGTTTGGCAAAGTGCTTGCCTAGTGTGCATAAAATCTTGGGTTCATAACTAGCAGCTCATAAATCAGGTCATTTAGCACGTGCTGAGAATCCTAGCTTTTAGAAGATAGAATCAAATAAATCAGATGCTCAAGGCCATTTTCTTAACTATATAGTTAGTTTGAAACCAGCCTAGGCTACATGAAACCCTGTGTTAAATATAATGGCATGGTGGTAATTCCTTTGATAATTATGTTTTAAAAGTATTGTAGTTAACTAGTTGGGGGTTTTCTTAGTTAGGGTTTTTATTGCTGTGAAGAGACACAATGACCATGGCAACTCTTACAAAGGAAAACCTTTAATTGTGGTGTCTGCCTATAGTTCAGAGGTTCAGTCTATTATCATAATGGCAGAAAACAAGGCAGCATGCAGGCAGCAATTCTGCTGGAGAAGGAGCTGAGTTCTCACCTTTTGGCTTACAGGCAACAGAAGTGGTCTCACTGTCATACAAAGCAAAGCATGAGCAAAAGAGACTTCAAAGCCCACCCCGACCATCACACATTTCCTCCAATAATGCTCCACCTACCTCAACAAGGCCACACTTTCTATTAGTGCCATAGTTGGGGGCCATTTTTTTTCAAGCCACCACAGGGCATATTAATTAAAATTAAAGTTGTGGACAAAATTTATATAAATAATGAATTACAACTTAAATTCCATATATGGAATTATACTAAATAAGATTTTTCCACACTTATTATGAATGACAGAGAACTACAAAGCTCTTTTTTTAAATGAAAATAATGATAATTATTGTTAGTTGGGCAGAATTTAAGCTACCAAGTTTGGTTTTGAACTAGAGTCAACCAGTCTTTTTTTCTCATCTTCCTGGCTAGTTGGGACTATAGTTGATATCACCATATTTAGCTTGTTTAATTAAAGTCTTTTACATTCCTATTAGAGTGTATCAAGTTTTCACTTTGATGAAATAAAAACAGGGTTTCATAAACATTATATATGATTTATCTTAGGACACCCAAAAGAGATGAGATTATGAACCTGGGGGATCTTTTATTGGTAAGGAACTAATTACATTTTTTTTGAAGAATTAAGAGAAATATGGACCTTTCATTGATCCAAGTAGTTGTGATGGGAGAGTATTTAATATATTAAAACAAAATACGAATGTGCAAGAAAATAAAACACTTTTATTAAAGTTGAGCTTAGATGATTTTTGTTCTAAACAAAGAAGGTGGATTCTTAGACACAAAAAGCATGTATCGGATGATAAACAAGCTTTGATAAATCATTGTTGTCACTGTACCTTCATTTCTAAAACATGAAGAGTCCAGGTATATAGATAGGATTTGCATATGCTCCTTCCATCTAATATGCTTATCCTATTGTATAGATTGCTTCAAGGCAAACAGTAGCAAATACATTTCTGGGAACAGAAATCTGAATGCATTTTTTCTTGCAGAAATCTAAAACTCTAAAAGCATTCCACTGTGGAGAAATGAGAGAGTATGTGTCTCAATATTAGCAAGCAGAATGACTTCTCTGCCTCTGAGTCTCTCCAGGTTGGAAGCACATGGACTGCTTTGGTCATTTGACTCTAAGCAATTAGGAGCTTGTACAAAACTACACAGTCCCACTGCGTGATAATGCAGCCAAGAGTTATTAGATCTGCTTAAAATTTGAAGCAAAAGTGATTGCTAGAGTTCGTGATAAATGCATCAAATTGTGTTCACCACTGTTTATGTTTCTAAATCTTGTCTACCCCAGAGGAGTGTGATGTGAAGGGCAGCATCTTTCTCAAGCTCACACTCTTTCCCCTCCAGGCTATGTTGTGCATCCTTGACATACTCTTCTTAAAATTGATTCTTCTTTCCCAGTTTTAGTCCTCCAGCTCACTCATTATTTTTGTTCTTTGAATTTTTTTTTCATTCTTTCATCTTAAGTGTGTCCCAAGATTCTGTACTTTCCATAACAATCTCATTGAAGCTCTTACTCTAAAATATTAACCTATTAGAAGATAATTCTATGAATTTAATTTCCAGTTCATATATCATTTTATAGTATGAATTTGCTAATTATTATATGAGTACACTCTCATTTCTCACCCTCACTCCTTTTGGGATCAAGCATAGAACATTTCAAGTGGTCCAGATGGCTTCCGGCCTTCGCTCTTATTCATTCTACTCACAGCTGTTCTGGGTGTGTTAGTCCGGATGAGTGAACTCTGGGTGTTTTTGTTTCTTTGCTTGTTTATCTTTTTTTAGTGTATTTTTTCATCAATTGACTTTTTGTAGAAGCTGTTGCTTCTACTTAAAGCACTGTTTTCTTCATATTCTAGTTTAAATGTCATGCTTTCAGAACCTTTACTGGACTACCTGCTACCCTTTCCACACACACAATCATTTTATGAGTAAATCACAGGGTTTCTGCACCTGGTAAAGCTTTGGTGTTTTGTATACTGAATACGAGTTATCTAAATGCAGAGATTTCTGACTTGTCTGTTGTTCTGTTCTTAATATACATGTTTCTAGAAGATAGACATGAATTGTATTTTTATACTAGATGGATTCAAAGATGAGTTTCCTAGTTTCTTATGTAATATTTATTTATTTTAGAGAGTTTTCTGCTTACCGTGTTATCCATGGAAATTACTTTTCCTGCTATGGCTTTTCTGTGTTGTTAATGTTAGTATTAGTTGTCAAACTGTGACAATAAAAAAATTCTGAAAATATGTTTTTCCCAACTTACACTACTCCTATGAGTCACTTGACTTGTTAGTGTTGCTAGTGTAGAGTTTAAGGCATCAAACAGTTTTATGGGTTTGTTTCATTTAATAAATAATAACTTAAAAATTTGAAATAGAGATATTTCCAACAAATTGCAGATTTTTGCCTACTCTTTTAAAGATTCCAGCATACGAGTCAACTCTTCGTATAACAGTAATTCACTGAAACTGGGCAGCAGTTGCTGCCATTATAGAATCAGTATTTTGCTAGAGATTTTATCCAGTCTACATCCCTCAGCTAAGTGAACTGTTACACACTGCATTGTATCCTACCCCAAGAAACACTGAGGTGAAGAAACCCGTGCTTGCTTTCAGGTTGACAGCTTGCTTTCTTTTGATTGCATTAAATTATGAAATCCTAGGTTTGGCATTCCTCCTGGATTTGTTTCACCTGGAATCATGAGTATAATCTCCAGCCTGTGAAATACAGCAGCATTTAATAACAACAGGGAGGGGATGTTCACTTAATTACTACCCATGATCAGGGAAAACATTGCCTGTGCTGAGAATTCTCAGGGAGGGGTTAGCTGTAGAGTTTGTTAACCAGTGTGAATGAGCTGAGTCAATCTGATCACAATCATATAAGAGTTGGAAATAAGATTTTTTCAGACATTAAATTATTAGTCAAAAGCTGTTGAAAATCTTGGCATTATAGGAAATTTCTCAGTTTTTATGTCTGATTATTATTACTGATATCATCATTGTGTGTGTGTGTGTGTGAGTTCCTAAGAATAAAAGCTTTGCCACAATTTTAGGCATTTTAAGGGAAATAATCTCCTTAAATATTAGTCAAAATTTTCAAAACTCTGTGACAATAATTCCAGGGAGAGTGGAATTAGAGGGGAGAGGAACAGGGACCACGCTTTCCTTGTTTTGGTGCTGTTCTCCTAATGTGAACATACAGGTATCCAACATTTACTATTTACTAATTGATTAAGTATTTGAGTGCAACGTTCATGGCACATCTGCACTTGGAGTTCTTGGGTTACCGATATTTGGATAATTAATATTCATCTTATATCTAAATTTTGATGGTTTAAATCCTTCTCAGAAACAATGTTGCTTGCTATATGAGTTCAGTCACTACGTATTTAATGTCTAACAGCATATAAGAAGTCATGAGATAGACCTTGAATTTAATATAATCAGATGAGTTAATTCACTGCCTTCACTCTTACAGAATCTCAAACCAAGTGCATAGACTCCATGCCTTTAGATATTTCTAGAGCATGAATCACAGTGTCCTAATACCATGAAGAAAGATCTAGAAATGCCATTAGTTGAACATGATGGAATCAAAAATGGAACTTGTTAGTGTTTCAGAATCCAGGATAGCACTAGTCTAAAATGTGCTTTTGTGTTGAGATTGTGCAAAGTTACTTAATTTCATACTGACAGAGGCTATGTAATTAAATATACAAAAATAATAATGATATTATTTTACATGTTTTGAATGTTAGGAACAATTTTAAATATCTATGATTTATTCCTGGTAAATCTCATGAGATAAGTAAATTGACAATCTTCCAATTTAAAAGTGAGACAATGAGAATTAGTGACCAATTTCCTCTTTTTACTGAATCATTTTTAGATACAGTTGGCAATCCACACAACACAAAATTCATCCATAATCTATAAATTTATTAAATACAGTGAATGGCAATGGGTCTATCTCTGCCTGGGATTTATAGTCTAGATTAGCTGTATCTTAACTCAGTTTTCATACTCATTGATTAAATCCTCTAAGCCTTAGTTTTCTTATGAATAAAAAGATCAGTTATAGAAAGGTTAAAAAGAGTCAATGAAATGTGTGGAATACTGTAATGAAGGTAGGTAGCATGTGATAAGTGTTCATTCAGTGCTTACTCCTTAAGTACCCTTAAATTATTGGTTACTTCACATAATGTGGAGACTTCTCAATAGTTCACAGAGTGGTGCCATAAAAGTAGTGGTCCACAAACAACAAACAAACACATACACAAACACAAACAGCAAAAAGGACACATAAATAGATTTACTGAGAGAGTATCCTTTGAGTTTTGTGATCTTCATGTAAGCCCTTATTCCAGAGTCACTGGTGATTAAACTGCGTTTGTTTCCAGTGGTATTCTGTCACAGAACACTCCATAAAATCTGTGATTTGTAGCCAGGTGATAGTGACACACGCCTTTAATCCCAGCACTAGGGAGGCAGAGGCAGGCAGATCTCTGTGAGTTTGATTCCAACCTGGTCTGTAAGAACTGGTTCCAGGACAGGCTCCAAAGCTACAGAGAAACCCTGCCTTGAAAAACAATGTGATTTGTAAAGTTGTCCTTGTCTTACATCAAAATTAAAAGGATGATAAATGTCAGTTTTTTATTTTAATTTTATGTAAATGAAGAAACTAAGAGAATTTCTTAGAAATCCTCAGCAAGGAAAGTATACAATAATCTAGAGACTTTAGAACTTAGAAATTCAGACTCCCACAGTACCTACATGCATATCTATCTAAAATTAAGTATTAAATATATGAGAACTTAAGAGTTATTACTAAGTTCTGATCATAACCACATATAGTTTCTTCAAAATTAGGGTAAGTTAAATTTAAAAGTATTTATTAAGTGATTACAGATATTATTAAGGTATTATTATTCAATGGACAACTATGATGGTTGCTATCATAACAATTATAGTAGAATAATTCTATCCCTATGGTTCTTCCTACCTGTTTCACATGCCCTGTGGAATCCTTGAGACTTGACTACCATTGCAATCCCATAGTCAGCTTTTACTATATGATGTGGGAAACCTTCTATATGCTTTGAAAATGGCTTATTGTCATTGATTAATATAGAAATGTATTTGACCAACAGCCATGCAGATAGAGTCAGGTAGGAAATCCAAACAGAGAGACAGGGAGTAGAAAGGCGAAGTCTGAAAGATACCAGCAGCCTATGGAGAATCAAGATGTGAGGTAACACCATGGCCAAGCGGCAATACTTAGATTGACAGAAATGGGTTAATTTAAGAGGTAAAACCTAGTTAGTAATAAACCTGCGCCACTGACTGAACAGTTTGTAATTAACATTAAGCCTCAGAATAGATATTTGGAAACTGGTAAGTGTGAGAGAAGCTTCCAGTTACAGCTATGGAACACAGTTCTCTCTAGAAAGGGGAGAATATCCAGGGTTGGTATGATCTCATCACATGAGGCTTTTATGTGTGAATGTAGAGTTCAGAAAAAGAAAAGTCAGAGGTATTTGAGACACAAGGAACAGTTTTCATCCCTAAAGGTGACCATGTGATGATGAGTGCTGATGGCCTCTAATGAGACCTGACATTCACCGAGGAAAGGTCTAAGGCTGCATCAGCCTACAACAGCCACAGGAGGCTTCAGAAACAGCACAATCCAGTCAATATCTTGAGTTCAACCTTTGAAAATCCTGACCAGCATCCCTTCTTAGGGGACTTCTCTCCTATCAAACTATGCACGAATACTGATTTTTCCAGTAAGTTTGTACTCATTTTAATGGCTCTCTTTTAAAGTATATTTTTATACATTTATAACATTAAATTTTATTTTTAGTGTTGTTCTTACATTTAATTAATGTTTCTTAAAGCCATTTTAAGATTGTTAATATTCTTATGTCTTTATTAAATATGTCATTAAATATTCTTAGGATATTAACTTTATAGCTAACGGGTTGAACCACCACATATTAGAAATTCTATGTAATAAAATCTACTTTTACTTTAAGCCTTTAATTGCAAAATTATTCTCCAAGGATACTTCTTGGAGACCTCCAGGAGGTTCCACCTCTCAAAGGTTCCATCTTTTCTCTAGAGTACTATGTTGGAGTCTAATGATTTAAGACATGTGCTTTTGGAGGATATTCAGAATAACCTTTAGACCAAGGAGTGGAGTTTACCAAGGGAGAATACTGAATTTCATGCAAATTGGAAGTATGTCTATTATAGTTATGATTTTGTCGACCTTAGCTTCTCTTAAAATATTTTTATTTATTCTTTGAAAATTTTGCACATGTAAACAATATTATTAAAATCATATCCACCTTCCCCAATTCTCCTCAGATCTCTCCAACACATCTTTTTTCCAATTTCACATCCTTAACATTTTTACTTAAAGTTCTACTTCATCCATTTAGTGCTGTCCATATGTTCATGGGTGTATGACTGTTTACTGGAGCATGGGCAACACATTTGTGACCACACTCCCCCCAAAAATTTACTCTCTACTCCCAAGCAGACATCAACAGCCAATAATTCTTTTCATCTGGATTGTGGGACCTCTTGAGTCCCTACAATGCTTCCTGGAACTAGCTTGATTTTGTGCAGGTCTGGTAGAGGCAACCGCAACTACTGTGCTTTTATGAGAGCAACAACCACACATTCACTTTTTCAATAAATTGAGTGTAAGAGGTTAGTATTCTTGAATATATTATTCTACTGTCCTAGGGTTTCTATTGTTGTGGTAAAACACCATGACCAAAAGCAATTTGGAGAAGAACAGGTTTCTTTTTTCTTATGGCTTATAATCCATCATCCAAGGAAGTCAAGGCAGTTACTTAAGGAAGGAGCCTGGAAGCAGGAAATGATGCAGAGACTGTGGAGGAATGCTGTTTACTGGCTTGCCTATTGCTCATGTCTTGCTCAGTCTGATTTCTTACAAACTCAAGGACTACCTGCCCACATAGGGAGCCACTCACAATGGGCTAGGGCCACCAACATCAATCACTAATTTCAAAAATATCATCCTGTAGGCTTGGTTACAGGCCACTCTTATGGATGAATTTTCTCAGAAGGGTCTTCTTCCCAAATATGTCTAGGTTATGTTAAGATGACAACCAATCAGAAAAATTGACCCCTTGTCCATTTGGTATTACTATTAAATCATAATCTTTCCTTGCTTATATAGTCCCAAGATCTCATATTAATATCAGCATCACAATGTAAAATATATTTCAACCCTTAAACATTCCATATTCTTTAAAAATTCAAGCGCATTAAAATATACTGTCTTTTTAAACACCCTAAGTTTCTTTCAACAGTCAGCATCTCAATAACATTCAAAGGTTCTATAAAATCCCACAATCTCTTACCTGTGGATTCCCATTAAATGAAAACAAACAAACAAACACACAAACACACAAAAACAAGTTACAAACCATGTTAGTCCAAGAGGGAAAAATCAGCCACAATCAAATCAAATCAAAACCAAAGTCCAACACTGTAAAAAGCTAAGTATAGAAATCTGGAAGTCCTTTCTAATCCTTTGGGTTCCAGAGGGCTTGGCAATCCACTTCTCTGGCTCTGTCTTCCATAGCTTGCTTTATAGACTCAGGCTGGCGCTACTCCAGAGCCATTGTTATCTTTAGTGTTTGTCCCATGGTACTGGCATCTCCAAAATGCTGGAGTCTCTGCTGCAACTTGGCTGTACCTTCAGCAATGTCCTCTTAGTCCCTCTTCAGGGACTCTGATTCTGCCATGTGATGCCAAAGTCCAACTCCTTTCTATGACCCCTTCAGCCTTGCAGCTTCTACTGTACCTAAGCTTGCACCTTCACCAATTGCCTCTTCTGGTCTCTTACAGCGCCAAGCCTCTGTTAACTCTCCATGATCCCATCAGGCCTTCAAAACCACACTACCTGGGAGACTCTAACACATTTCTAATATAAAAATTCCAGCACTAAGTCCAGCCTTGGCCTTTTCTGGATCACAGCTTCTGTGTGCTGACTCTGAGGGAATACTTCCCAGAATTTTTTGTCTCAAAGTTGCTAGTCTCCTCTTAATCACTCTTAATTTCTCAGTTCTAGCTAGCAGCATTAACTGTCCCCAGAAAACAAAGGTTTCACTTTAGTGGTTCTGGTCTCTTAGTAATCATAATCTGTTCTTCAGTTCCAGCTTAGCAGAATACAGATTCTCAATTCAAATGTTGTATCAATGGCCCTCTGAAACTTCACAAGCAAGGTCTATATCATTTGCATTTCTAGCAACACTCTTAACTTCCAAGCTCCCACAAAATATCCCCTTGAGCTCTGAATACTCAGGAACATTTACAACCCAAAGTTCAAATGTTACTATGATCCTCTCAAAAATACATGTTCAGGTCTGTTACAGAAATACCTCATCAACCTGGTATCAGTTTCTGTCTTAGTTAAGATTTTTAATGCTGCAATAAAACATCATGACCAAAAGCAACTTGGAGAGAAAAGAATTTATTTCATCTTGTAGCTTTCAGTCTGCCTCAAGGGAAGTCAGGGTCAAAACTGAAGGCAGATGTCTGGAGGAAGAAACTGAAACACAAGCCATGGAGAAGTACTGCTTACTAATTAATCAAATGCCCTATAGGCTTGCCTACATACCAATCCTATGGAAACATTATCTCCCATGAGGATTCCCCTTCCCAAACATGTCTGTTATGTAGCATTGGAAAACTGCAACCAGCTCAGGCTAACCAATGATACTTGGCACACAATAAACAATAACCTTCAAAAGCTGTCACCCACAGAATGTTGAATAGTTAAGTGGATCAACTTTTGCAGACATTCACTTTGTAAGTCCGCTAACACTTGTGTTTTCTCTTTTTTATGCACATATGTGTGTGTGTCCATGAATGGTTGTTTGTAGGATTGTGGAGGAGGATTAATGTATGTGCACATATACGCATGTAACTGTGGAGGCCGGAGGCAACATTGGGTATCACCCTGAGGAACTCTGTTCCTTTACTTTGAGGCAGGATCTCTAATTGGCCTAACACTCATGAATTATGCTACAACCACTTATTAGCAAGCCCCCAGGGTTCCTCCTGTACACAATGCTGCATGTGTCTTGCATTTTAATTGGGTTCTGGGATTGAACTGTGGCCCTTATGATCATGAGATTATCATTTTACCTAACAATTGAGCTTTCTCTCTAGTTCTTCAAAGTTTCCCTCTGTAATTACCAGAAACACACTTGGAAACTGCTGACAGAAAGTCTCGAGACATCATCTCTGATCTTTTACCTAGTGGCAGTTTGTGGATCTCTTGTCATGTAATTATTTTTAAAGTAAACTCTATTTATAAACTGTGATTTTCTTGTTAGCAAAATGCCAAGTAACCTCTCATTTATAAAATAGTGTATTTAGATCTATTTATTCTGTGCTTTCCTAGCTTGATTGTGGTACAACTGATGTATAAAATATAGATTTTTTGATGAATTTGCTTACACATATACTAGTATATGAACACCACAATCAAGGTGCAAAAGTAAAGTTTGCTATGCTATCATTGTTTTTTGCATTTCTTTCAAAAATCTAATGTTTTATTAATTACTTGAGAATTTCATACTCGTATACAATGTATTTTCATAATATTCACACCTCCACTCTTTCCCCTACCCCTCACATATACAGTCTCCATTTTTGTACCATCCCCAACTTCACATCTACATAAAAATATATGTTTTTATAATCTGCTACATCCAGTTCATGCTGGGAATATGCTCATGGCCATCTATTTGAGCTTGGTGGTCTTTTCAGAAGTCCCACCTTTAAAGAAACCAGACTCCTCCTGGCCCAGAAGCCACCAACCGTAAATGTCTGCTTCAGTGTGAGTTATGGTTCTTGCGAACCTTTCCTCCATTGTGCTGGTTAGTCTCTATTAATTTAATTCAGGCTAGAGTCATCTCTGAAGAGAACTACAACTGAGAAGTTGCCTCTGTTGGATTGTCTGTCCCCTGTCTATGTTTATAGGATATTTCTTGATTAAATATTGAAGTGGAAGAGCATGGCCAACTGTTCGCAGTGCTATTCCTGGGCAAGTGGTCCTTTGTTGTGTAAGACAGAAACCTGACCACAACCCAGTAAGCAGTACCCCTCTGCTTTACTCTTTGCCTTGGGTTCTTGCTTCCATTTCCCTCAGAGACGAACTATTGACCTCCAAGCTAAATATACCTTTTTTTTCTTCAAGTTCTTTTGGCCATAGTGTTTTATTTCAGCAGAAGAAACCTTGCTAGAATATCCTTCTATCTAGGAATGTTGAATGGGATACTATTATGCTGATAAACACACCTGTTATTCACATGATTTCAGTGGTCTGTTTGTCTAGTAGGCAATGTTTAGTTCCAGTCTTCCTGGGCCTCTGGCTCTAATGATTTTTCTGTGACTTATTCTGAAATGGTCAATAAGCTGTGTTGTGAGGAACAATAATGCAGATGTTCCTTTGTGATTAAGAGGGTTTTATGTTTCTTGAATAAAACTCATTTCTGAAGAATTAGAAGACATATATATTTGTGTGGCTCCCTTACAAACAGGACTCTTCTGGTTGTTGCCCCACTCACTCTTAAGAAAGAAACATCTACTACATTCACAATCTTTAGGATTTTGGCTTATTTAATATTGTAATATATAAATAAAGATCACTACTACACCAGGGTGCGTTTCAAGTTGAAGGTAATTAGTTTGGGGGAAAAAGCTAGAGGTTTCAGCAAAGATGTTTCAATCAATATTAGTTGTTCTCTCTCTCTCTCTCTCTCTCTCTATATATATATATATATATACATACATATATAGTAGATAATAAAATAACATTGTTAAGCAAAAAAACCATACTTATTGATCATCTTACATTTAATAATTTTGGGGGGGGTGAGAGTACATTTTCTTCAATGTAGGCAGAGTTAAGTATCATAAACATGAGTATCTACAGTTGAAGTAAGAGCTAAATTTTCAGTGAATAAATCACTAAAATGATGAGTTCAGTCTCAGTGTTTAGCTAAGTGTCAGCTGATGTGGGATACCCTTCTGTATGCTGTGGATATGTTTTATTACCATTGGTTTACAAAGAAGCTGATTTGGCCTATGGAAGGATAGAATATAGATATGTAGGAAATCCAAACCGAGTTAGAGAGAGAAAGAAAGTGTAGTCAAGGGAAATGCAAGCAGTTGCTGAAGAAGCAAAATGTTAGTTAACAAGCTATGAGCTTCATGGTAAAAAATAAAATCATAAAAATGGGCTAATTTAACTTGTAAAAGCTAGTTAATAAAACGTCTGAGCTAATAGGCCAAACAGCTTGTAATTATATACAAACTTTAGCTTTTAATTAATATAACTTTCTGTTTGATTACCTGTGACTGGGCAATCAGGAAACAAAAATGCAGCCTTCGTTTACAATCAGGTGCACAAATAGCATAAATAATGTTCTGACTTTTATCTTCAGAACCATAAACACACACACACATACACATACCAACATGACACTCACATGAATACATACATATACATAAACACACAAGTATAAGTACACACATAAACACACACAACACATACACAAATGAACACAAACACACAACTCTACCAAACACAAGATTTTCTTTATTAATATATCTTCATATTTTGGATTAGTGAGTTCTATTAGATTTTCAATGGGTGAATGTTTTTGAGAATTTTAGATCTGACAAATATTTTGTCTGAGAATATCACCTTAACTTTGGAGCAATAGAATTTCAATAGATATTATAACATCATTGAGCAGATTTTTTAGTCAGATATCTATAGTTTGAAAAACTTTATGCTTAGAGCATATATTTTGATTAATTTCTCTGGTACTTCTTTTTATGACCCATTCATAGTTAAACTCTTGTTCTGCTTTTCTGTTTCAAAACAAAGATGAAATTGAATATTCCATCATTTGATAAATAAAAGACACATATTTATAGCGGTCAACTGAATAAATAAATAAATAAATGAGTTTGTTGATGCTTACTCATTACTTGTGCAAATAATCCATCACTGCTTACCTATATATAATATTAATGTGTCTGAGATAAATGGCCCAGTCCCAATGGATAGATAGAGAACTAAATGGACAGACTGTACAAAGTAACTAAGGCACAATGTGAGACCATTATAATTGGCATTATATGTATGTGAAAGATCTCTTTGATGCAGACAGTAGCTTCGCATGGACGTAAGATCAGGGTTGCAATCGTTTCCATTCTACACTGAAAACTAATAAACATGTAAGTTTGGAATTCTTAATTGTCCAGAGCGTGCAATTGAAAGCAAGATTATTATAGGTCTAAAGAGATATTACGAATGCTAATGGTGTAAGAGACTGCAGGAACCCTCCATGCATCTTTGCTCATGGTGTACTGCATGCTGCCAAAAGATTTCTCTCTAGTGTGGTCAGAATGAGAGACAAAAGATTAATAAATTGAGACCCTGTCCCGGCTGCACCTGAGCTCGGCCCACCCGGGCTGAGGCCTTGGGGGAAGGGCGAGTCCCCTGCTAGGGGGCCTCCTTTGTCCCACGGAGCCGAGCAGAGAGGAGAGGGCAACCCTCAGTAGGCCTGCCTTTGGGACCGAGAATCTCGCCCAACCAGCCTCCGCGGATTCATCTGGACCCTGTCCCGGCTGCACCTGGGCTCGGCCCACCCGGGCTGAGGCCTTGGGGGAAGGGCGAGTCCCCTGCTAGGG
>PVIU01005374.1:0-114421 GCA_004026605.1 Ondatra zibethicus | reverse complement strand
CTTCTTTTTAACTAAAGATCCTTCAAGACAATACATGATGATGTCCATGACCTTTGAGAGGAAAGACAGAGCAGAAGTTAACTTCAAATGCTTCATTTTTAAAATTTAAATG
Organism: Ondatra zibethicus; assembly: GCA_004026605.1. Classification (NCBI taxonomy): domain Eukaryota; kingdom Metazoa; phylum Chordata; class Mammalia; order Rodentia; family Cricetidae; genus Ondatra; species Ondatra zibethicus. Next base: position 114,309 of record PVIU01005374.1, on the reverse strand, counting down.
ACTCTATTGTGCCTCATTTTGTCAGTGCAAATCCATATAGTTTGATTAGTATTTACCTTAAAAAGAATAAAAGCTATTTTAAGCATATGGATGCTACTGTTAACCTTGGTCTTGTCTGTAGAAACTGTACTCAAGTGCACAGTAGGGCTATTACTCAAGTGCACAGTAGGGCTATTACTCAAGCACATAGTGTAAGCGGCTTTAGTTACAATGGATGTTGGTGACAACAAAGTCTTTCAAATATTCTAATACATATCAATTCCATGTGACTGGTCAATGGCTACAGCAATCAATGTTAGTCTTGAGGAAATGGATTTAAGGCCTATTGCAATAGCACAGAAGTAAATAATCTTACTTATGTGACACATTCCCTTTCCCTTCCTCCCTCTAGTCTTCCCTTCTTCCTCCCTTATTTTTAACCTCTTATTTATTAAATTTAAATTTATCAAATCCTTGTTTTTAAGTATTTAATGCAGGCACAGGTGTGCTGGAAGCTGGATATTCTCACCTCCACAAGAAGATCCACAACATCTGTAGGCATTTTTTCAATGAGAATCTCAATGACTCTCAAGATTTCCCCTTTAGCTCTGGCCAAGGTTGTTGTGTGTATGCTCTGCTGGGACTGCGTGTTTGCTGCAAGGGCCGTGTGTCTGTGTACCTACAAAAGAATTGCCACACTGTAGATGAAATTGCCGCTCCACACAGATTTATATTTTTAGGCACTGGTTTATTTTCTACTTATAAAAAAATGAATAAAAAATCTATCAGAACTATAAAAACAAATCACTCAGGGTAGGCCAGAAATTGTTTTTTGATCACAAAAAAGCATTATGTATAACGTAAACTAAGTAAGTATGGTCCAATAAACCCCACAACTTCCTGGTACACCATCATCATCATCATCATCATTATTATTAATTTTGAGACAGGGTCTCATGTGGTCCAGGCTGAGCTTAAACTCTTTGTAGTTAAAGAAATGTTTGAAATGTTTCTCTTGTCTCCATTCAAATGCTTTTTTTCCCAATGGAATGTTTCAGTATGAATATCCTAACATTTCATTAAAAAAATGCTCCTATGTAAATAATACAAAATAAAGTTCAGAAATATAAGTAATATAAAGACCTGTTAGACTAATGTAAAACTTCCTCAAGATAATAAATATTACCAGTGAACATTCCATGCATAGGAAAAACTGGCTACAAATTTCCAAGAAAAAATAAACCTATTCATTCAAACAACATACAGATTTGCTACAAGTATCAAACATGGAAGGCTGTGTGTAACTAAAAATGGTGAAAGCTTATTATCACTACACCTGTAGTCCAAAACTTTACTTCAGATATGAATTCACAGCTCCACTGCTTCATAACCGCCCATGCAGATTACTGCCAAGACCATCTTCCCTTTCTTCCGGCTACTTTCACAGGGTGCCTGTAAGGAAGGCTGCAGAGCAGGCGTGGGCCCAGTAGGCTCCAGTTATCAGAGGTATGTATTTACTATTTTGAAAATTCATATAGCTATAGGAAAAGCAATTCAGACAGAGCCCATACCTTATAGACACGGAGCTACACAGTACTAAGGCCAAAATGGAACAAACCTTTAAAAATGTTTAGGAACTTCTCCTTCTCTCTCAGTACTAAGATGTATAGGAAAGAACATAGAATCGGATCATTGTTCTTTACTAGTTTGTCAGTGGATGTGGGCAATTAGTTAGAACACCAGGAATGCGGAAATCAATGAACTTTCTGGTCTTTCTTGTGAAACAGAACAGGAAAAGCAATCAGCAGTTTGATGGCTTACATTTTTGTGTACAGTTGGAGAGCCATTGCTAAATAAGTGTAGTTTTGATTACAAGTTTTTGCTTACACTTGAGAAATGTAAATACCTTTAATACCTTTTAATTTGGATAGACCTATTACATTTCATATTGAAAGGTACTGTTAAATATTACAAGTGTGCTCATTCTGAGAACAGAAAAAACATGAAAGCCCAAGTCCTGAACGCACAACTGTGGAATTCAGTGCCCGTGCAGATGTGATACAATCATTTCAGCACGATGCTATTAACTTGCTTTGTTCTGTAACTGTGGGTCTGACCCCGGAGTTACAGGACGGAGGCACTCCACCGAAAGGGAAGATGCGCACTCGAAGGCGGCTGCTCACCTCCTTAGCTATGGTGGTGATGAAGGCGGGTGGTCTGGCAGTGGCAATGAGAGAAAGGGCATGCCTTGCAGAACGGGCAGAGTCAGCTGCAGGGCTCAGGGGCAGCCCCATTGTGATGCTAAACAGGGATCAGAAAAAAAAGGAAAAAGAAAAGAAGCATTAGAAATATAGACTCAAAAGATTAGACACAGCTTATAATGTCAGTTCAAGGTCAATGGGAGCACTCAAACAGTTAGAAGATAATAGACCTGGAACAATGGGCGGTGATTAAGAGTCAGGGTGTTCCAGCATCAAATACAAAATCGAATTATTAGCCATGAAGATTGAAAACAGTATGTGCATCTGTCCAAAAGGTTAAAAATGTCTTGTTAACAAATTATCAAGAACTACTACTGAATATACATCACAAGGCTAAGGTAGGGATGCAGACTGTGCTGGATGTTTTAAAGTTATGTGAAATATAATTTGTTCATAAGGCCAGGTTAAAAAACTATAATTGAGGCACTTTTGTGAAAGGAAACAAAACTCACTCCTGTTTGCAGCTATGAAAAGAACTCAGAATGACAAAACTACTTTCAGCTAGCTATTGTTTTTAGTTTGAAACCTCTGAGCACCGCTGGCCCACTCCACACTCAGAACTGTCAGAGCCAGCCACCACTGAGTACAGGCACCACTGACACTCCTTTAGCATTTAAACAGAAAGTAAACAAGCTGGTATCAAATTTCCTAACAGAAAGAAGAGACAGCCCTTTTAAAGTGATGTACATAATGAAACAATTTTAGACTGTGAGAACACGGGTCCTGATAGGGCAATGCTAATAATACATTCCCACTCTAACATATGAAAGCAGTCTTATCTAAACTCACTTGGTGCATGTGTATGTGTATACACACACACACACACACACACACACACACACACACACACATACATCAGTGTGAAAAATACTAAGACTTTTGACTAAAATCTAGCTAAGGAGCCATATATTAATTATACAGAGGAAGTATTTTATTGCATTCAGTTATAATTTTTCTAGCTAAATAATTTTAACTTATAATGAACATGTGAAGATCCATGAAAATGTATTCCAAACAAGGAGATGATCTGTAAGTATAAGCTGGATTGTTTAATAAACATTCTCAAAAAGTTTATTGGTCCCTCTATAATTAAGCTAAGAATAGTTGTCTTAATTTTTAGCTGAAAATCAAAATGGGTTACATGGCTAATCTTAACCTCAAAGGAGGTAAATTGATGGCAGAAAATTTTGCTTTGCTATTTAGTGACGATTGTGCTTGAGAGCCAGTGGTCTCAACTTGTGGGCCGTGACCCCTTAGGGGGTTGAGCCTCAGATATTTATGTCACAATTCATAACAGTAGCAAAGTTACAGTTATGAAATTAGTAAAAAAAATAATTTTATGGTTGGGAATCACTACAACATGAGGAATTGTGTTAAAGGGCCACAGCATTAGGAAGGCTGAGAACCACTGCTTAAAAGGACGGTAATATATATAACTCTTCCCATGTCTTTATCCAAATTGAGGGTAGCTACAAAGTAGGGACTCAGATGAGAAGAGTACATGCAGCCTTTCTTTGATATTTAGAAAAAAATAAGAAAATAAACTGAGCATTGAGAACAAGCACACATCCTGAACCAAACTAAAATGGAAAATGAGGGTTACATGACCTTTTGTTCCTGGGTGCGGTTGCCAGGGGCTGGGAGGAGGCGGTATGCCAGCTATCCTGTGTTAAAGCTACCACTTCAAATTGAACAAGGGAATGTCTTCTACCTGAGGATGAGACTTGAGAGTAGATTATTGAACAAGGGAATGTCTTCTACCTGAGGATGAGACTTGAGAGTAGATTGTTTACTATTTCATGAATCCATATTTTATCTTAACTTCCTTAAAAGCTCAAAAGCTAGTTAAATATTTTAGATATTTACTGTTTCCTTTCATTTCCAACAAATCAAAACAATAGGAGCTGATGATATTGAAGGTGGGTGACACAAACCAAAATGCAAGTTCAATGAATAATTTTGAACAAACCTAAATTGACTTTTGTAAAATCACAAGTTTTGTAAAGCCAGTCACTGGGAAAAAGCAACACCAGTTTCCTGGGGAGTCCATGCCACATCAGGAAAGTTACACAAAGAACTAGAGCTAGAACTCAGGAGCTGAGGTTAGAGCTAGGCTTGCTTGTGTTCTGCTTCATGTCTTCTTATATTTACCCCAAACACTCCTACAAGGTCATAGAGACATTTAACAAATGAAAAGTCAGGTCAAGGAAAGCTAAGTGAGGAGCTAAGGTAGTGGCGCACCACAATCCTTCCACGTTTGTTATACAGGTTTCCTAAAAAGATTAAATGGAAAATTCCAGCACTAATCAATATGTTCTAAAATGTATGAAATTTAGAGTAATGTGATAAAGTCTTAGGCTGCATATTGTCTGGTATATGAATCATATCTTTGTGAAAGTATTAGAAATGCTTGTGTGCAGGTGGCCTTCTAGAGATACCTAACACTGTATCACAATGTTTATACATAAAGTTCATCTTACTTGTCTTTTCATATAGGTACCACTCAGAAACATGGTATGGTTTGATATTTGATGGAGGGACCTATACTCATAAAACTTTTATTATACTATGTCATTATGATTATTCAGTTTTATTGTTTTTTAATATCTTACAGTGCATAATTATAAATTCAGCTGTATTACAGATCTCTATGTAAAGGAAAATACTCCACATAAAAGGTTTTGGATTACCATGAGTTTTAGAATGTACCCCATAGGTAAGGGAGATTACTGCCTCTCAGAATCACTGACCTTTACAGAAGGTAACGAGTAGCGGGGGATGGCGGCACTGTGGTGAACTAAATTAATGACTGATAACATGGCCAAATTTAGTTGCTTTAGATGAATGGCTACACTGCTTCCCTGAGAGAAGTTTGTAGGGATATGTTGAGATACTGAGGTTTCAGCTGTTTTACTAAATGGCAATAGTGGTTTAAATGAAGAATAGCTTACACTTATCAACTGGGTTGATCATAATATTTGAAAGGAGATTAATCATAACAAGTGACAGAACTAGGAACCATAAAGTTCTTCAAAAGATCAAATTCAACTGAATAAGAAATCTTGGGGCTGGAAAGATCACTCAGCAGTTAAGAGTGCTTGCTCCACAATCATAGGGGCCAGAACTTGGATACCAGTACCCATAGTACGAGTAAACACCTGTGACCCAAGCTTCAAGCAGGATTGCTGGGGCTGGCTGGCTTCCAACACAGAACAAAACTCTCAATTCTACCCCATCTCAGTTCCTTGTATGGGGGAGAAATTATTCGTGGGGAGGGGAGAGGAAGAAAGAAAAGGAGACAGAACCATATGTGGACAATAGATGTTTCTTGTAATAAAAAATATCTTGCACAGTGAAAGGAAGGGGAACACAAGTCACTCAGTTCCAATTAAAGGCCTAACCACAGACTACCCTTTTCTCACATTAGCAAAACACCATGTAACTTTGGGAGAATCACCAAACTTATGGAAAGAAAATGTTAAGGTTTGGTGAAGGGCACAATCTGCAGAAAAGTCACAAGTCAATGCAGATGAAAGTGAATCAAACACCCACTTTCACATGATCCATTGGGTTTGGTGGATAGTGAACATTTGAGGAGGAATTCATGTGCACATCTGTGTGAGTCCCTCTCCATCAGAATCTTGAACCTTGAAAGCAGGACTATAGAGTGTAGTCAGAACTACTAATTGGGAGCATAATTATCCTGATACCACACAAAGATCCAACAAAGAAAAAGAATTACAGACCAATCTGCTTTTTGAACACAGATGCAAAAATTCTCAATGAAGTACATGCAAACTGAATTCAAGAGCACATCAAAAAGAACATTCACCATGATCAAGTAGTCATCATAGAGATGCAAAGATGGTTTAACATAAGTAAACAGATAAATGAAACCCACCATACAAACAGACTGAAAGACAAAAACCACATGATCATCTCATTAGATGCGCTAAAGACCTTTGACAAAATCCAACACCCCTTCATGAGACAGACTGCTGTGGTAGTGCACGCCTTTAGGCACTCAATCTGCAAAGGCAGGTGGATCTGAGTTCAAGGCTAGCATAGTCTACAGAGTGACTTGTAGGATAGTTAAGGTTACACAGAGAAACAAACAAACAAACAAACAAACAAACAAACAAACCAAACAAATGGTCCCTGAGGGATTAGGGATACAAGGGTCACGCCTCAACATAATAAAGGTAGTTTATAGCAAGTCCTTGGCCAATATCAATTTAAATAAAGAGAAATGCAAAACAATCCCACTAAAATAAAAAACAAGACAAGGATTCAATTCTCTCTATACCTATTCAAAAGTCTTAGCTAGAGCAATAAGACAACTGAAGGAGATCAAGTGGATACAGATCGGAAAGGAAGAAGTCAAAGTATCTTTATCTGTAGATAATATGATAGTAATCATAAGTGACCCTAAAAATTCCATCAGGAAACTTGACAGGTAATAAACACTTTCAGCAAAGTAGATAGAAACAAATTAACTCAGAAAAATCAGTAGCTCTCCAATATACAAATGACAAATGGACTGAGAAAGAAATCAGGGAAACAATACCTTTCATAACAGCCTCAATAAAATAGAACTCTAGCCAAGCAAGTGAAAAACTTTATATGATAAAAACGTCAAGTCTTTGAAGGAAGAAATTGAAGAAGATATCAGAAGATGGAAAGATCTCCATGCTAATGGATCAGTAGAATTAACATAGTAAAAACGGCCAATCTTTAAAAGCAATTTACAGATTCAATGCAATCCCATCCAAATTCCAACAAAATTCTTCAGAGATCTTGAAAGGACAATTTTTAGCATCAAATAGAAATACAAACAAACCAGGATAGCTAATATAGTACATAATAATAAAAGAACTGTTGGTGTCATCACCATCCTGGATTTCAAGTTGTACTGCAGAACTGTAGTAATAAAAATGGCATGGTGATCCATCAAATCGAAGACCCACACACCTGCGGTCACCTGATTATTGATGAAGAAGTCAGAAACACAAACTGGAAAAAAATAAGGCATCTTCAGCAAATGGTGCTGGTCAAACTGTGTCTGCACATAGAGGAATCCAAATAGATGCACAAAACTCAACTCCAAATGGATCAAAGACCTCAATATAAAACCAGACATACTGAACCTGATAGAAGAAAAGTAAGAAATAGCCTTGAACTCATTGGCACAGGAAAAGACTTTCTGAACAGAATTAGCACAGGCACTGAGATCAACAATTAATAAATGGAACCTCATGAAACTGAAAAGCTTCTGCACTGCAGAGGACATCATCTTTCAGACAGCAGCAGCCTACATTATGGGAAAAGATTTTTACCAACTATATATTCTATAGAGTGATAATATCCAAATATAAAGAATTCAAAATACTAGATATCAACAAAATAAATAAGCAATTTAAAAATGGTGCATAGGTTTAAAAGAGAATTCTCCAAGGAGGAAACTAAAATGGCTGAGAAACAAATAAATATTCAACATCCTTAGCTATCAGGGTAATGCAAATCAAAACTACTCTGACACTTCATCAAAGTACAACTCTCAGAATGGATAAGATCACTAAAACAAATGACATACTGGTGAGGTTGTGAAGTAAGGGGAACACTCAACCACACTGGTGGAACTGCAAACTTGTACAGCCACAGGAAATCAATATGGCAGTTCCTCAGGAAGATGGGAATTGATCTACCTCAAGATCCAGCGGTACCTCTCTCAGGCATATACCCAAAGGTCACATCATCCCACCACAGAGACCCTTGCTCAACCATGTTCACTGCTTCTCTATTCATAATAGCCAGAAATTGGAACCAACCTATATGTCTCTCAACAACAACAACAAAAAAATGGATAAAGAAAATGTGGTACATTTATACAGTGGAATATTGCTCAGATGTTAAAAAAATGACATCATGAAATTTTTGGGTCAAGAAAGCCCAGAACCAGAAAGACAAATATGGTGTGTTTCTCTTATAGGTAGATAGTAGACATTAAGTCAATGATACCAAGCTACAATCTGTAGACCCACAGAAGATAAATATAGAATGGCAGTCTAGGGGGACACAGATATATCTCCCTAGGAAAGGAAAATAGAATAGATAAGTTACATGTAGATGAAGATGGCACTGGAATGGGAGGATCAAGGGGAGAGAAAGAGGGAAGAGGGAGACGATGGAGGGAATATGGGAAGAGAACGCATAAACTAAGGACCATTTGAGGGACAGTATAGAAACCTAACATAGTAGAAGCATCTGAAAATATATACACATATGAAAGTGATCTAAATGAAATTCCCAAATAATGGGGGAGACAGGGTCAAATGATGCTTCCAGTCTGAGGATTGAACTAAATATAGTTGAGTTGTTGGCCAAAGGGATCCCATTGGAATCCCTAAACAATCCACACTGTTGCCAAAACAATAGGTTGCTCCCCACAAATTGACAGAAAGGCCCCATTGCTGAAGAGAACACCTATACAACTCACTGTACATGGAGAAGTTGAGTTTGTGCCTACACAGAGAATTAACCCCTATGTGCTAGTATCTTTGATACAGGAAAGTATTCTCTATGTTAACAAAGGACAAACATAAACAAACTCAGCTACAAACGCTTTGATGTATGATGTCTTGAACATGTTTTACCTGCAAAACATACTAATTCAATGGTGGCACAAAGATTGTCAGAGTGACCAACCGATATTTCATTTGACTTAAAGTCCATTTCACAAGACAGAACCTATACTCAACACTGCTTAGGTGACCAAGAACCTGAGATTAGATAGTCCAAAGACTATTAGTATATAGTATTAAAACCAAAATAAAGAATGAATGAATGAATGAAGAAAAGAAAAAAAGCAGTAATAAATTGACTCCTAATAATGTCATAGCCATACACTAGGACGATATCTGTTAGGGTCCAGCCTCAACAGGGTTTGCACGTTCCAGGGTAGGGACATGTAAATTAGAAAAATTAGGTAGGAAGAACAGAGATACGAAAGAAATACAGTAACAAGGATAGAACTTGGAGGGCTTTTCAAAAGTGAACACTGAACACTGAATATGCCCGTGTTCATTTTCCATATGCTTATATATTCCCCAATCCAAAAAGGGGGAAGAAGGCAAATGACTGCCCTAACAAACACAAAAGACAAATAGAACAATTTGTCTTAATACTTGAAATATCAAGCAACTGTATCCTTTAGTTAAGAATTCTGTTATTTAGGAAGGATGTGTAATAACCACACCTTAGACCAAGCATTCTGTAGGCAGCCACTCCTAGGCCAAACCTCCTGTTATATCCTTGAAGGAGCAGGAATAGGCTTGAATTCTCTGACTTTTGGTCAAGGTGGAGAGGATCCAGCTCCATGGGCCATCTTAATATTCAAAATACTAAGTAACCACACCTAGGCCAGGATATCCTGCAGCTACTCTTTAAGTCAGACCTCTTGTCAATAACTTTTTGAAAAGAGCAAGAGTAGCCTTTAGCTCTCTGGCCTTCAGTCAAAGTGGAGCAGACCCACTTCTATGGGCCCCCACATAATGACATTTTACTATACTCACAGATCAGTGCCTTATTAAACAATTACCAGAGACACTTACTGCTACGGCAGATGGGAACAAATATAGTTTCACAGACAGATATTATGTAGAGAGTGAGAGACCTTGGAACAATTAGTCCTAAAGGAGAAGTATGTATCCATTAAATTTCTCCCCTCAGAGCTCAGGGAACCCCATGGAAGAGGGGGAAAAGAGTTTAAGAGTCAGAGGTGATAGAAAACATCAAGAACACAAGACCCTCTGAATCAACATGATCAATTCATGTGAACTCAGAGGCTGAGGCAGCATGCACAGCCTCCTACACAGGTCTGCAGCAGATAGGGTCCTAGAGCTGAAAGGAGAAGTGGACACAAGTCCCCACCACTAACCCAGAAGCAATCTCCAATTGATAACCAATTGTATACCTTCTCATTCTCTGTGTCCTTCTCAAAATGTTTAGCATGGCCATTAAACACAGGCATTTACACTAAATGAAGTTAGCTGGTAAAGTCAGTAGAATTAAAAAAAAAAATCAGCTAAGCTAGTTATTGTACTGAACTGACTAGGCTATGAGTTAAAGGTAATTAATCTAATAGTCCCAACAGGAATGTGTTTATTTTTAAAGTGTAGAGTGCATTGCATGTAAAGTATATTTTATTTTTAATTTAACCTTTTTAAACATTTCATACATAAGTACTATATTTGCATCATTTCTACCCTCTCTCGTCCCCAACTCCTATGCACCCCTCTAACCTATGACCTCTTCTTCTTTAATTATTATTGTGAAATTTATATAACCTACTAAGTCCATTCAGTGTTGTTTTATGCTGATGTGTTTGGGATTGCCCACTTGGGATTGAATAAGCAACCTATCAGGGGCTCACCTCTGCAGAAGACTAATGTTCCCTCTCTCAGCGGGCATAGCCTCTACACTGTATCTAGAGACGACGCTATTGGCAGTAGGCATCCTAGTCCTCTGGTTCTTACTCTTTGGGGGGGTTCATATTCCAGGATTTTCTCTGAGCCTTGGTAAAGGAATGTGATGCACATGTAACAGTTAGGGAACAGGTACCCCACAGTCACTTATTTTCTGTGTTATGACCAGTTGGTGATCTTTCTAACAGTCTCTATCTGCTGCAAAAAAAACATCTTTGAAGAGGTGTGAGAACTACCCTTGTCTCTGTGTATAAGCATAAATATTTATAATATAGTTAGAAATCACATTGGCTTAGGAAAGTGGCAGAAGTGAGTTCTCCTCTAGGATCTATGATCACTCTAAGGACAAATAGTGGACTGGGTTTACAGTACCAGACATGTATTCTCTCGTGTTGAGTCAGCCTTGAGTCCAATTAGACAACTGGTGGTTACTGCCAAGATAAAAGCCACGACAGCACTATTGGGAATATTTGGCTTGGCTGTCCACTACTGTGGTTCCTAGGCCTAGGGTTTGCTTTTCTCCCTTAGCAGCTCGCATAGCACCTTTACACACTGTGATACTTAGAGTTCACACTGTGATTGAATATCCCCCCAAAAGCAAGAATTATCCTCCAGACTATGCAAATAATTAAAAAAAAAAAACCAAACCAAAAAACAGGTAATCAAGAAAAATATCAATTTAAAAATGAGCTTTGAATCTTAATAAGAAGGAATGATAATGGCTAAGAAATATCTTTATAAATGGTCAACATCCTCAGCAATTAGGGAAATGAAAATTAAAGCTACTTTGAGAGTTCATCTTAGCCCAGTCAGAAGTCTAAGATCAAAAAAATAAAATGACAGTAAATGCTGATAAAGATGTGGTGCCAGAGGACCCTCATTCTCATTGGTGCAACTGTAAAGTGGAGCAGCAACTCTGGAAATCAGTGTAGTGGATTCTCAGGAAGCTAAAAACAGATCTACACAATGGCCCAGCTGTACCATTCCTGGGCCAGTGTCCACAGGACTCATCATCTCAGTCCTCAGATGCCTGCTTAGCCATGTTCCTGTGCTCTATTATTTGTGTGCTATGCATTTTAATGTGAGAGTCTATCTGAATGAGAAGCTTGGAGGGGAAGGGCTGTTTGTTTCTGGAACCTGTGTGTAAACCCAGCCTTACTCTGTGCTCTTGATTCTGCTCACGGGCTGTTGTGTAAATCATTTGTTTTATAGATCTATAGGATAGGCCTTTGGGTTTAGTTTTTATTCTACAGAAATTGGATATCACAGACTATTTTACTAAGTACTTTTCTAAACACATACATGCATGCATGCGCATGCAAACGAACACACACACACACACACACATCCCTATCCAACCACAATCACCAGGGATGAATGCTGTTATAGATTATTAACGTGGATGTAAACATAGTCCCCTTAGGCAGAGATCCTTTTTCTATGACTGTTCATTAATCCAATTCTTTGGCTTGTTCCATTTTAGGAAAATCATTTTAAAATTTCCAAGAAGAACATTTTAGTAAAATGTTACCATCTAAGATTGTGAGACATCAACCTTTGTCAAATTAAGGAATACTCTAAGTATACATTCCAGGAAAACATTAAGCTTTCTGCAAACAAGTCAGCAAATCTTAGACATCAGTAACAAGGCTTTGAAAACAGTCCATATCAAAAACAAAGAAAGCTAACACTGTTTTAAATACATTCTTAATTGCACGATAACCAGGATTTCAGGCCTATGCTTTCTTGGAAACACTGGTTTGTTAATATCGGTTTCCAACTTAATAAAGAATACACAACACCTCTGTGTCAAGTTAGAGCTTTACTTTTAAAAATATTTAAAATTTTTATTTAGTATTATTATTGTACATGTATGCATGCATGCTATGATACACTTGTGGAGATCCAAGGACAACTCTGTGGAACTGGTCCTCTCTATCTCCTTTCACATGGTTTCTGGAAGGAAACTTGGGTCATCTCATCAGTGCCGAGAGCTTCATTGTATAACTCTAGGCAGTATTCATTTCCAAAGCTCAAAGATAGAAATTTTCCCTACTCTTTAAACATGTATCTTTTAGAAATATTTCCTGCAAGATGCATATATTTATGGTAAATAAAAAACTATGCTGACCGATTTATGTAAAGGGTCAAAGGAATAAAAATAGGAAAAATTGCCTGATGTACAATTCTAAAAAATGTTTGTATTTGTAGTGTATTTTTCTCGATTCCCTCAAACTTAATAGAAATGGTTGAGTTTGAGTTAAAATACTCAATTCTTCTCTCTAACCCTATATGGTTCAAAAGGAACCCTTCCCGTGTATGGTGCTTTTCTGTATCTCAAAGATTCTCGCCTTCCAGTAGCTCTGTTTCCCTGTTGGTGTTTGGTAAGCTGTGACAATACCTGAAAAGCAATAGGCCTTCTGAAATCCCCACATGTCCTCAGCTGTGGTAGCAAATGACAAGCGTGGCCCCTCAACAGCTATGCTGCGCTCCACTGTTCTTCCACAATAAAGGCTACACCATGACTCAGGCAAATACAATCTGAATCCCAGGCCACACAAAGCCAGGAAGGAGCCAGTCTTTCAAGAGCACAGGAGTTTTCTGTTTGCTTATAGAGCAGAATTTGCCCAACATTTCTAATACTTTATCAGTATATACTGACTCAGAGATCTTACTTTAAAAAGGACTTCTTAAACAAAAACTGTGTTTCTATTTTTATCATAATTAACTGGGTAATTATGATATTTAATTATTTCAGGAATGCACAGCTTCATTGTGTTATTATACAACCCACAATGAATAAATATACCATTCTTGCTCCTTAAATCCTCATAAAAGATACTACCTGTGGATCGCTTACCAAACAAATAGCATAAGCCTTAAGTACAAAGGTTAAGAAACGGGAGTTCAGAGTCCTGAGTGGGCCCGATCCTTCGCATGCTGAGTACACTGGGCCAGATTAAGTTGATGGAGACTGTTATCTCTAAAACACAGTTTTATTAAAATCACTGCCTATCATTACAAATAAGTAAGAACCAACATGTACTAAAACTGGAACCATCGGAGAGGATTAGCATGCCCCTGTGTGAGGTTGGAAATTAAATTTGTGAAGTGTTCTACACTTAAAAATTTTTTTAGTGATATTTAAATAAAAAATTTAATTTCTATAAGGTACAAAATCCTTAATGAAAATTCAATTAAATACAAAATCCAAAAGTACATTCATAATTTTGCCCTGGCCATTTTTTAAAATATTTATTTAAGTTGCTTTGAATTTTACAGGTTTAAAGATTTTGAATAGCTTTATAGTTTTAGCTTTTGGAGTCAGCTAGACCTGAGATTAAACTTGTAGTCAGAGACTGATCATTCATTTTCCCAGCAATAACCACACAGAAACTGTGTTATTTGTAACACTGTTTGGCCAATAGCTTAAATGTATTGCTACTAGCGCTTATATCTTAAATTAACCCATTTCTATTAATCTGCATCGGCCACATGCTTGTGTAGGTGGCTTTTGCATGGTTCAATAGACCCTGAGGAACCAAGCTGTTGAAGCTGTGCCCAACTCTTCCACGGCTACCCTCCATAGGACACAGGCCAGGCTGTGTTCCCCTCTCCCATGACTAGCCTTGTAGGGCTGCAAAGGTCCTGGTGAGCCAGGTCAGGGAGACTGTGCCTCCCTATTCTGTAGCTGAACTTTGCAGGGCTGGATAAGGCCTGGGGAGCTTGGTCAGGAAAGCTGCAACCCCTTTTCTGTGACTGGACTGAACACCCTCTTGCATGACTGCAAGCCCATAGAAGCTGCATATCCTTTTCCACAGCTAGCCTCCCCAGGGTTTGCCAGGACAGGGAAATGGGCACCCCCTCTTGCTGCTGACTTTCCCAAGACAGGACAAACCCTGGGATGCCAGGCCATGTGTTGGCAAAGGCTGTTCATTCATTCCCAGCTACTCAGATCTCAAATAATTACACAGAAACTGTATTAATTAAATCACTGCTTAGCCAATCACTTAAGTGTATTGATAGCTAGCTCTTATATCTTAAATTAACCCATTTTTATTATTTTATATTGACCATGAGGCTTGTGGTTTACCAGCAAGAAACAGCTGCAAGACCAGGCAAGACAGAAACTTTCACCAACAAATGGTGCCAACGTGGACAACTGTATCCACATAAAACCTGAGAGAGCTCGGAAAGTAATTCTAGACACAAAAGAACAGAATTAAGCATGACTTCTTAATAGCAGCATTTTCTCGGGTGGGCCCTGCAAAAGGCAAGCAGAGGCACAACTCCTTTAAGAGAGGCTTCCTGACTCAGCTTTAGCTGCAAAAACCTTGCAGCCCTTTTAAGAGGTCCCATCACAAAGCACTTAAATGGTGTTTATGAACAGCTAACAGCATGCTTCTTGGTGGTGGCATGAACCTTGTAACTCCATAGAGTTTTAGCAATAAACATGGCTCTTGCCAGTACCTCCACCATGAAGCTAGACTCTCAGAAAGCTAAGGGGAATGTGGTAGATCCACATGTCAAAGCCACAGCTTTAATCCTAGCCATACTGTTTAGCAAATTAAAGACTCATGTGGTCAGAAAAAGAGATATACAGTAAAGATAAACTCAGATGAAAAAACGAAACAAACCTCTAAATGATTTACAGTGTATTTAAAAATATATGCAGCCTTGGGAGGGAAAAGGAAAAGAATAAAGTCCAGAGAGAGAGACAGAGAGATAGTAGTAGTTGGGTGTGGTGGCACATACCTTTAATCCCAGCACTTGGAAAGCAGAGACAGGTGGATCTCTGTGAGTACAAGGACAGCCTGGTCTACAGAGTAAGTTCCAGGACATCCAAAGATACACAGAGAAACACTGTCTCAAAAAACCAAAAATTAAAAATAAAAATAAAAAAATAGAGTTTAAAACAAAGGCACTTAAATATGGAAAATACACAGAAAATCTGGATACTATATGTTATTGTGTTATCTTTGAATTGTTTTATGGCTGAGCAAGGAAGCAACAGTTGCTAAAAGACACTTGATTGTAAATGCTGCTGGATTAATCCAACATATATATTTTGAAAATATCTTGACTTCAAAATTTAAGTCAAAAGATATGTCACTTTGGAGAAGAGGTTTTGCTTTTGTTTCCATAGGAAATGAGGGGCTGTGGATTCATTCTGGGTTAAGAAAAATTAGGTTTGATCAAAAAAGACCTCCTGAAAAACTTCTGAAAGGAGCAGATGGCCCAGATGACCCAATATTTCAGAGGACCTCAGTTGGAGTTTCCTCTGAGTTCTACATCCAGAACAGCCTCAGGACTGTTGGCTGAGATGATCAAGACTCACAGAATAATCCAGTTAGAACTTGACCATAATCCTAAATTTTCTTTAGGTCTCCATAAGATTATCATTGCCCCCAATCAGCAGGAAGTAGCCTGGAAAAAATGAATTACGGATGTTTTTCTTTGTTTAGTGTATTGGTTATAAGTTATTATGGATAATGGTCAGAAGGAAAGCTAAACAAAAGAGACTAGATTCAGAGTTCCTGTTTTGAAAAAAGGGGGAGGGGAAGTACTGTGGAACAATGGTCTTCTACCCTGTAAAGATTTGTCACTTGTATTGGTTTAATAAAACATTCACTGGCCAGTAAGTAGCAAAGCAGGAAGCATTGGCAGGGAGACCAGAATAGGAGAATTCTGGGAAGAGGAAAGGTTCAGTCTGCAGTCATCACCCAGACACAGAGGTAGCAAGATGAGAATGCCTCGCTGATAAAAGGTACCAAGCCACATGGCTAACACAGACAAGAATTATGGGTTAATATAAGAGTTAATAAGAAGCCTGAGCTAACAGGCCAACCAGTTTATGATTAATATAATCCTCTGTGTGTTTCTTTGGGACTGAACGGCTATAAGACCAGGTGGGACAAAAACCTCTGTCAACATAAACCCAGTAATTTTTACCATCTAGAAAACAAGAGATAGCATCTCTCATAGATTCATACACTATATCTGTGTGTGTGCACTTGCAAATTAGGTAGGCAGTATAGGGTAAAAAGACTCCCAAGAAAAGTACCCAGTTTTATCTAGACAAATTCCCTTGAGCCCCTGGCTACCTCACTGTAGTCAGAGATACCAGAAATTTGGAGGGCTCTTATGTCTAATTTGGTTCCTAAATGATTTTAGAGTCACTTCTTCAGAGGTGGCTGTGTTATAGTAAGAATTAAATTTATTAAGGAAAACCTTATTCTTGTATGAGAATAGAATCCCTGGCCTGTGACCTAACACTCCAGTTTGCCCAGGTCAATAACTTAGCTAAAGGACCACCCCTAGGAAGACAGTTTACAGTGAGTCATAGTAAGGAGGTAGGCTGAATGTACCTTTTAAAGGAATATTGTACTTTTCCTTCTCAGCATATCCACCCCTAGAACTATAGTTTACTGGTTTGCAGCCATGCAGCTTTGTACATCTGCCCACTTTTCTGAAATAGTCAGATTAGTGTATGTTCCCTTTCTTTCTTCTATGTCTTTTCTAAGCAGACATTGTTTAACACTTTGGGACTCTACAACATTTTATGCTTTCTTACCTTTCCCCAAAACTTCCTCCCAGCCATGTGGATGCTTGTCTGTCATGTGTCTGACCTTCATGACAGGACAGCTTAAACAGCATGACTGCCCCTCCCACCCCACACACTCCTATTCTCCTCCAGGAAGCTGCTGAGATTTACAGCTTGCCTGCCACGGGGTTTTTTCCTTTCAAACTCCAATAAAATTGTCCTTGAGCTTCCATTTCAGTCTGTTCTTAAATTATTTATTAATTACACTAAGAGCTCCAAGAGGTGGATCCCAATCTCCCCTACATCAATTTAAGACTACACTTGGAACCTGCATATCTATCTCACATCAGTGCACACAGTAGGTGCTAACTATAAGCCAGGAACTTCCAGCTACAACCAACCTTCGGCCTAATCATTCTACTTCTAAAGACTGCTGGAAAGGAAGAAGTTGTGTTTCTTGATGGGTGAATCCCAGTTTGCATTCTGCTGTTAGTTCAGAGGAAGTTTACTTTCAGTTGCAATTTGTTTAAAGACATGCCAGAGCCTGGCCTGATTCTGTTGTGTGTCCCCTGTTCTTCTCCACAGCCTATTCTGATGTGAAAAATCCAGGCACACCTGCTTACCCTGTCAATCATCCCAGAAGGCCTGTCTGCCCCTTTTCCAACCTCGCCTTAATGTCCTGGCCATTGTAAGACAGTATCTTTGATTCCACCTGAAACTAGAAATATCGAACACTAGTCCTTTCATATATTAGTATGCACACCTTCAAGCACAATAACTGAAAAAAAAACTAGAAAAAAGTGCTGATGTTGTGACTAGACAGAAGTGATAAGTCAGAATTCTACAGGAAGGTGTTATGAATTCTGGGGAAATGTTCTATTGACCTCGAAGCACCTACAGGTCTGTGGAAACACTCCAAGTAATCAGTTCTGACAGGGAATGCCAGTACCTGAAAGAGAGGGAGGAACAACTCTTCAGTGATATGTATTCTTCAGAACTAGTTGTCCCTTCCAACCTGTCCTCATGAACTTACAAGAATGGGAATAAAGAAGGCAATATTTGCTATGGTTGCTCTTTCCATAAATGTGAACTGAACTTTTAAGCACTTGGCATTATATTAGTTTTCTCACACAGTGAGCTTAGCATCATGGGCAGAATCAAGGCAGTTGAGCCCTGTTATTGTGTACATAGCAAATCAGCCACAGCAAGGCATGAGGAGTTGGGTGGGTAAGAGTCACCTTTGAGTCCCTGTGTACATTGCTGTTCTACTTCTCTCATCTCAGTACTCAGAAGCATCTACCAAGTGTGTCATGGATGGAAGAGGCCATTTTCAATCTAAATCTTGTTAGAGATTAATAAGCAAACATTTTGTTGCTTATTATGCAACTTATAATGATGAAAAGTAAGCTGGACTCCTTAAGGCTAAAGGCTGGTACATTCCTTTATTCAGAGCTATGTAGAGAAAGTCATGCTAATCTTTGTGACAGAAAGGATGTAAAAGCAAGATTTAAATTACCTACTAAAAACTACAGGTTTTATGTCCGGTGACATTCTCTGAAGATGTACATGTTTATTTTGTACATGTTTATCTTGCTAATATACACTTGATGTAAACTTATTTTAAAAACAAAATTATAAAAACTAAAACTAAAATGAAACCTACCATTCCAGGAAACAAAACAGAATATAAACTTGTGAATTTGGGCTTGGACAGATTTGAAAACAAACTATTTTATTGAATAATTACACATATTACATGTTTCTCAAGTGCCTGCAGCCCATGCTGTGTCCTCCTGTAGGTGCACAACATCGAGTAAGGAGGAGACTAGAGATAGGAAATATGTTCTTACGATTTTCACAAAGACCAGCTGCCTTGTTGCTATTGCTGCAAATGTATGGGCCAACATCCCCTCCTAACTCCAAAAGTTACCTGGGAAATATCTGATGCCTTCCTTTATCGGAAACTAGTCTGGCCACTAATCTACAAAGCTGCTCATTTGCCAGCCTGTAATCTGTTGAGCACATAGCCACATACATGAATGTTCACAGTAGCTCTGTTCACAAGACCAAAAGGTGGAGAATAGCATATGTCTATCAACAGATAAACAAGGCTGAAGATCATTGGCTCCTAAGGCATGTAGGCAGAGCAACGGAAAGAAGGCACCTATCTGGAGCCAGCACTATTGGGAACTATGCAGCTGTGATGGCTGGACACTGTCAACTTACTTTTGCGGACAATCACCAACTTTATGCCACTTGCACAATACACCCCAGAGACAGCTGTTTTTCTGAGTCAGGAGACAGTTCCTAAGACAGCACTAACGCCCATCTGCATATCACAATGCCTAGCCGGCTCATCAGTACATGTTCCCACTCAATTCAAGTTTGCAACTCTTTCTGTACATTTTCATCTTCTGTTGTTCTTAAAGTGATGATTATGGTCTATTAAAAAATTTAATGTATTTCATTTACTTAGTGAATGTGTGTGTGTGCACACATACACACACAAGCACATGCACATGAATTGTATCAGTGGAGGTCATAGGACAACTTACAGAAGTTTGTTCTTTTCTTCCATCATGTGGGGCCAAGAGAGTGAACCTAAGATTGTCAGTGTTGGTGGTAAGTGTCTTTGCCCACTGAGCCAACCTACCTTCCCAACTCCAAATTGTCTAGTTCAATTACTAAAAGAGTTTTGATCTAGTACCAATTATGTATATCATTTTCCCTATAAACAATATGTTTACACAATTAATGCCTCAAGGTATAATAAACACAATTTGAAAATTGTGTAATAGATCATTCATTATCTTAAGGCTTCATCTCAGTTTTCTATTTTCTGTTGAATTTGTATTGTTTTGTTTTGTGTTTATTTTTCAAGACACTGTATAGCACTATCTGGCTTTGAACTTGCAGCAATCCTCCTGACTTGGCATCCTGAGTGCTGTGGCTACAAGCATGGCCATCATGCCCAGTAGATTTACTGCTGATTACACACACAGTTTCTAAAGTATAACCAATACCTCCAGCAACAACACCCAAACCCACTGGGATCCCACATACTTGGCAAGTTGTTTCTCAGCATCTGCACACAGCTCCAGAAGCCCCATCAGCACAGCGGACACATCCATGTAAGGCTCCCACACAGTGAACCCTCGTCCAATCAGGTCAATGGCGGTTCTCCGGATGGTGCTGTGAGGAGGAAGTTTGGGACTTGGTGGCTGTAGCAGAAGAAATGTCAGTGCCTTACCTATAAAAAAAAAATCAGAATATTCAATTTTTCCCCAAAACGGTTTGAACAATAAACCCACAAGAGATTTTAAGCTTATACTTTGGTTAGCCCTATATTTTCAAGAGGAAAACTTAGGCTACAATATTTTACAGTATATTAAGTGGTTAATTATATATAAATGTATACTTCTACATTTAAACATGAGTGGTCTAGCTCCCGATGCATCATTTAACACAGAATCACAAATTAAAGATGGTTCAAGTAATGTAACCTTTCTATTGTATCTAACACAGGTGATGGGCAAACATGCCCATCTTTAGACGGACTTGTTTTTAAAGGCAAAATCAGTGGAGGGGCTACAGAAGGCATCATGTGAGATTTGAGGTTTGAGACATTTCTTTCCACATTCTGGTACACTTATAATAGCATTCTTCATACAAGTTTATTATATAAATAATAACAGAATTTCTATGTCTGATCAAGCAATCTAACTTTGGATCTGCATGTCTCCTTGTATACTGAAGGCCGAGCCTTGTGACAGATTGTTCACTAAAGCTCGGGGGCCATTAACTGCAAAGGACCATTCACTTCAAAAGGCACCTTGACATTCAAGAAGGAAACCACTAGAAATCATGGGGATTTAACTAATTAATATATTCATTCATTTAGGGTTTTTTGTTTGTTTTTGTTTTTTGATAGATTCTCTCTGTGAGGCCTTGACTGTCTAAGAACTCACCATGTAGACCAGGCTGGCCTCATAGGCACAGATATCGGCCTCTCTGCCTCCCAGGTGATGGAATTAAAGATATATGTCATCACCTGAGGCTAGGAAAACTAATTTTGAAGAGCTTCTTTTGTTTGTTCTCCGAAGGAGACATTACAAAGCAGTTCTGGAATCTGCTGAGACAGGGAAGCACTGGCATCAGGTGCACTCAGAGGGAGAAGCACGCTTTCCTAACCTTTAGAGACTGCCACTTCAGTTACTCACCGAGCCTCAGTATCCTCGTCTTTGAAGAAGTGGCATGACGGCTTTCTCTGATGAAAGGTACATATGTGGACTGTGCTTACTCTACAGAATGTATTCCCAGCTAACTACCCTAGTAAGTGCTCAAGACATGGCATGCGGGGTTCATGAAGAACACAATCAGTTAGTGCCTGCTTTGCTGTTTAATACTGCTTTGCTTCTTTCCTTTCCTTATTATTTATTGTGTGTGTGGATCACATCAGAGACAACTTCTGGGAGATGGTTTTCTCCTATTATGAGAGTGCTGGGAATCAAATTCAAGTGAGCAGGCTTGGAAGCAAGTGCCTTTCCTGCTGAGTCATCTCACTGACCTGATGCACCCATTTTCTTAAAAGAACATGGTGTATACCTGACACAAAAATTAACTATTTATTCTTAAATAGTCAACTATTGAGTAGAATGG
Organism: Ondatra zibethicus; assembly: GCA_004026605.1. Classification (NCBI taxonomy): domain Eukaryota; kingdom Metazoa; phylum Chordata; class Mammalia; order Rodentia; family Cricetidae; genus Ondatra; species Ondatra zibethicus. Next base: position 92,383 of record PVIU01005374.1, on the reverse strand, counting down.
CTTGAAATGGAGGTGAAAAGGGAAAAGTTCTATAAGACTGAACCTATGGCTGCATCCTGTACACTGGTGGTTCTGAACTTCTCAGTCACAGAACCTTTTAAGAATCTGTTGGACAAATGAATAAATAAAATGTGCATACATGCAATGGAATTTTATTCAGTCATAAAGAAAAGTAAAATCATGACATTTGCAGGAAAATGGATGGAAATGGAAAGCATGTTAAGTGAAATCACTCAAATTCAGAAAAAAATACCACAAATTTCTCTTAGATTCTAATTTTTATGCATGTTTCTAGGAGTGTAGGTAGAGCTCACAAAACTAGAAAAGGAAGCATCAAAGTAGAAAAAGATGTCTCTGGGAGGCAGGGAGAGTAACAGATCACCTGTGACTTAAGAACAGCAGGGAGGCTAGCTCTTGCCTAATAAGCTTGACAACCTGAGTTTGGACCCTTGGCATAGGGAAGCTGTCCTCTGACACTGTCTCCAAGCTGTGGCACCAGCAAGGCTTTGCTCCTACCTATACCCCACACCTTCACACAACAAACAAGCAGCAGGGGAGCTATGGGGAAGGAGAAGAAGACCAGCAGAGGGGAATTAGCAGCACAGAGGAAAGGAACGGGGCAGGAGGAGCAACAACAACAACAACAACAGAACATATGAAAGTACCACAACTAAATCAGTATTTGCTAAAGAAAAAAACACTTGTTAAAATACACACACACACACACAACATACACACACACCTGGTAGATACCAAATCATTTCCCCTAAAACACTACATACATAGACACAGCCACCAATTCTGTGTCAGAATGACAAAGCAGCCATGACCATGGGTTCACTACTTATGCATAAAACTAAAAAAGTAAAGTAGACTCAGAAGGTCTCTGAGGTAAAAAAAAAAAAAAACAAAAAAAAAAACCCTTGTAAATACTTCATAAGGAAGTTATGAATTTACCATGTTCAACCACATCAATGAACTAGTAAACCTTTATGATTTGCTTTCAGAACAAAGAATTTACATATTTCTTTTTTAAAAACAGTAATCCACTATTCTTTATACTCTGACCATGTTTTTCAAACATCTCTGTGCCATTTCCCCTTTCCTCTGTTAACTGTGCCGGTCTCTTGAGGGCAGGAATGGTATTTCTTATCACTCTCCGCGTCTTCCAACTTCCTCAGCACAGCACACACTAGTGCCTATCATGGAATTCAGATCTGCCTCTACTGCATGTGCATTTTGAAAGCAGTCCCTAATGCAGTAAGTCAGAATGCTGGTACAAAATGACAAGAAAACTGTCACCTTCCTGTTTGTTTTCAGAAAGTTGTAGAAGCTGCAGAGAAACCCATTCTGCTGTTCTCTGCAGACTTCCTAAAGCAACAGCAGGAAAGGATTCCAGTCTCAGGAGGGCTCCCTCAGACAAGGGGGAGTAAGTTTCCTAGATACTATGTTTTAAAATTTTCAGTGATCATCCCCCCCCTTACTGCAGGCTGCCACATGTTTTCTGAAGTTTGTCTAATGGAATCAGGTGTTGATTCGAAAGTTTGGTTGGAGAGGCAGGGTTCACATTCAGCTGATAGGAATGGATCATGGAGTTCCCTAGCATACTTGAGAAAGAGAATCCCGCAGATAGAAGAGATGGGATAGAAAGATTTGTAGGCCTTTCTGAGCACAGAAGTAAACTGCGGCAGTGTGTGTTTCACAGTCCTTTGTGATTGTCTCAGGATTTTAGCTTTAATACTTGTCCCTAAATTTTATTTTATAATAGACAGTAAAAGAAATCACATTATATGGTACCCAATATGGGCACCACTTGTAGGCAGAGGTTTTCTGTCCTGCCAGTCAGCTTATCCTACCAGCTGGCACCCAAATAACCACATAGAGACTTCTTATTAATTATAAATGCTTGGCTAATAACTTAGGCTTATTACTAACTAGATCTTATATCTTAAATTAACCCATATTTATCTATGGTCCACCACGTGGTAGTGCCTCTTTCCAGCATGGCATGTTCATCTCCTGCTTCCCCTGCGTTTGGCTGGCAATTCTGTCCTTCTTCTTCCCAGCGTTCGCTCAGTCTGGCTCTCCCTCCTTACCTCTTTCTGCCTAGCTATTGGCAAGTTGGCTCTTTATTAAACCAATGAGGGTAATACATATTCACAGTGTACAAAAGGATTATTCCACATTTCCCCCTTTTTGTCTAAATAAAAGGAAGGTTTTAACTTTAACATAGCAAAGCTATATATAACAAAAACAGTTATCAAGTAAGAATTATAGTTACAATGTGTAGTCTAATTCTATTTGGCAAAATTAGAGACAATATTATCTATCTTATCTTTGTCAGTCTGAAGTTTTATACCTAATTTACCTTTTATCATAACAAAGGGGAACTTTAATTCTATGCAGTTAATCTTTAACTCCATAAAAGACCCCAGAATGGTATAATATTATCTAATGACAGGAACATCTGGCTGCCTAGACAGTCGCCCAAAGTTAATTTAAGATGTAAGAGCTAGTTATTAACAAATCTAAGCTATTGGCTGAACATTTACAATTAATAAGTCTTTGTGTGATTATCTGGGAGTTGGTTGGCAGGACAGAACTGACTGGAAGAACAGAAAAACTCCACCTATACACATGAGTACTAAATGATGGACCTGGCTACTCTCTAAGGGCCTCTCTAGAAATGCTAAGGACAGTTTCCCCACAACTCAGATATATTCTTTCTGAAAAAAAGCAGCAACACAAACAAATAATAACAACAAAACAATAAGAGACTGGCTTCTTGGCATTTCCTATCACTATTCTGGTGGGGTAGAAAGGGCAACCTGGAAGAGGTGACCACATGACCTTGAATGAAATGGCAGGAAGGAGAAACCAGCAAGGGTTTCTCAGAAGACTCTTATGACTGCAGTAGCCCATCAGAGTGCCTGTTCCTCTCATATGTGGTAGTGACCAGCCATCGATGGTAAAGATGGTGCCTGACGTGAAACACAAGATCTCTGGGGCACAAAAGTATTTTCTAATATTGGTATCAGACAAAAGAAAAAACTTGAAACAGTTCTAAATTTCCTCAAATATAATTAGATATAATTCTATAAATTTTACTGGTTTATGGTACTTCAAACACTGCAAACCACAGCCACTTAGAGAGATTTAATGTCATGAGGAACTAAAAAGAAATGCTGTCTCTATGACTCACAAATACTAAGCCCTACTCCTGGCCACCGGCTCTGGACTACACACATCAAGGGGCTCTACCCCAACTCACCACAGACTAAAATTATACATTGTTCTGTGCAATCTGGAGCCACAACCAAGGTCAAATGACGGAATTCTTAGCTTTCCCTACCTCTAAGTGGTATGGACAGCAACGGCTTCCTAGTGAGAATTCAGCATGTAGCTCGTCATCACCTCTGTGTAGCTGAATGTACAAACACATTGCCAACTTCAGACAGATACTCAGCCCAGGAGAACAAAATAAAAGCTGAACATACAAAAAGCCCAGCACTGGATAACTCACAATTAACTTAGAGCCTCTGGCTGTTGAGAAAATTCTGTCAGCATACAGCCAACAGTAATATCAATAGCTAATATTTTAGTGCAATTTTACCTTATTTCTTAGTGTTTGAAGGATATCAACTTTAATCTTAATCATTTTGAAAAGTGCTATAAAGGAGCAATGGTTCGAGAAAACGTTTACACTTTGCTCTAACAGTAAAACACTAAAACTGAGGAAAGGGCTGAGACCAGGTAGCCGAGCAGAGCCCCTATGGGCTGTGCTGAGAAGAGGGACAGCCCTGTAGAATGGCTCACTCACTATCTTGTCACAAGGAATATTATTCAAACAGAAACTGAACAGTATTCAATTCACTTCAATTCAATCAAAAATAAAAACCCCAAAACAAGAGCAAAAACCAAAAAAAAAAAACCAACAGTGCTTAATATTTTGTAGTTGTCTCCCTAGTTACAATGGCTTTTCAAAAATAAAAATACAAATCATAGCTCACAGGCACATGAATGCCTTTGTGCTGTAATGATATTATAGAAAATGCTTAATGAATTTATATTCTGAAACATGTATTTATCACAAAACACAGACTCGATTTATTAAAGAATGTTATATATATAGTACATGAAAACGCTTCATTAGCTGAAAAGACATAGCTATACACTTCTATGGGCATCATGTATTATTTTCATCATCATTTGTTTAATAACATCTATATACTACTGTTTCACTTTTGCCCACTGACTGAACCTCATAGTGAGACCTTCAGTTCCACACAGCCTATCACAAACACAAGAGGCATGTAGAAAAGCGAGCTTGTTTAGTTCACATAGGATACAAACACCCCACATACCCACCTGCCTGCTATACACAACAGCACATAACCAGAGTTTATGCATTTATTTCCACAGCCAATTTATCAGATACCACCAAGACACAAACTTAATTCTGTAAACTTGGTCTGCCCAGTTTGTATAGAATGTCACTAAACAAGAAAAGATCTTTGCAAAAGTGTGAAACCAGTGGCATTCTACCTAGCCTCTCATTTGTGATTTTTTTTCAAACCTTTTACGGTAATTTTGCCCAAGACTTATCATCCCTTTCTTGTTTGAAACCTGAAGAGCTCACAAGACTCCTGTGCTTACCCTACGCTGTGTCTAGAACTCACTGCCATAAGCACTCTAGCAGTCTGCACCCTGCCAGCAGGAGACAGCTGCACTGGATAACTATAGGCTGCAGAAGAAGGGAGGACAATGTAAGAGAGGGGAGGAGGAATCAAATTCAGGGCAGCTCTGGGTTTTATGGCAAAAGCTTCCGTTTTACGGCAACCAACGCTGGTGGGAAAATATTAGCCAGAAAGAAAATATTTAAGAATTAAAAATTAAAACTGAACACAGCATCAAATCAGACTTCAGCAAGGGAAAATTAAATGATATTTTCTTATTGGTTTAAAACACAATTAACACTTCACAGCATTTTTCTACATGGCCTCAGAGACTAAGCACTGCTACCATCATAGCTACTGGAAGAAGACATAATAATGATCTCTGCCCCGCTCACGCCCACACTGGGCGACAGTCCTAGTTACAACAACCTCATTCAGCAGACTTGGAATCATGGATGAAGAAACAGCCACTAACTGTCCACTAACTGCAGAGAAGGAAAAGGGGTCATTTAAAAAAATACTTTAATTAATAGCTCAATTACAGGGAAATTCCTGAGGGAAGGAATATTATATACACTTTAAACCAAATGAATTTATTATGATTTATGCCATTACAATGAGTGCAAAATGAATAAATAATGATTGGCCACTTATTTCAAAGTGTAACCTAGTGAATGAAGCCTTTTCCCACTTGCTATGCCCATCAAAAAACAGGGATGGCAGAGTGCCAAGAGAATTCTATTTCTTTGCTTCACACATTCTGGGGATTCCAACACATCGCATCACACAGGTACTTAATTTGATTAAAAATGATGCTAATACATGTTAGTTGTAAGTATGGAATAATTAGGAAACACTTTAATAACTAGGTGCTATGGCACAGGCCTTTAATACCAGACTTAGGAAGCAGAGACAGGAAGAGTTCTGTGAGTTCGCGGCCAGGGTTACATAACAAGACTTTGTCTCAATAACAAACAAATAAGCCAAACTATAAACACACACTCTCCCAGGCAATTGTTTTGTTTTCTGTACAGTGTAAAAAATAAGTCATCATTTCTTTTTATTAAAAGAACACAAAAAACTGTTAGAGAACTAGCAAGTATATTTTCAAACTCATTAGTCTTATATTAGTTTAACCAAAATGGTTCAGTTTAAAATAATTACTAGTTTCCTTTCTTACAATGAAGAGTATAAATTCAAGGTCTTTTGGATACAAAGTACAAATTTTTTCCTTGTCTTACTTAACGTCAAATTAACAAAGCTGTACCACATAGGGGAATTCAGTCTCGTTTTGCTTTGGTATAACTCATTTTGGACAACAGACTAAAATATAAGATAGTCTGGCCATCCTACAAACAAAGGGTACTGCCCAGTGCACATGGCCTTCTACCTAAGACAAGTAGAAAGTGCCAATGGTTGAGTAGTTGTGGGTCGGCAATGAAAAGCAGAAGTGGATGTTTACAAGATCAGAGACCTGTTAAAAATCTATAATCCACTGAACGTTGGCCAATCCAAACTTTTCTTTATTCTCTTCTCAGCAGGTGAAGGGTTCCTGCAAGACTCATGAATGAGATGGCAGGAAGGAGGTACCACTGATAAAGTGCTGGTTCATGCACTTCGTAGCTAATTATCTTTTCATAAGCTTACTGAGGGCCGGAAATGAGCCAGGTACTACTTTCCGTCCCAAATTTTAGGCTTCTACAATGCTTCTGCAAGAGCCAGAGGATACAGATACATCAAGTACTACTAAGTGCTGAGCAGAAGAACAAAGCACAGCAGCTCAGGAAGTGAGGGAAAGAGGAGGGAAGATGACTCAGGGCTTGAGCAGAGTTAGAGAACCGCCTGACTGCTGTAGGAGAAGCACAAAAGGTCTGAGGAAGGCGCCTGCCCAGGATGCCTGAGACCGTGAAAACTGCAGTGTAGCTGCATGGCAGTGAACAAGGGGGAGGGAGTAGCAGGACGTGCGGGCACAGTAGAAGTCACACAAGGGACTGTGCAGGGTTCTTCAAATGTGGGCTTTACTCTAAGTGCCATGAGGAACTATGGAAGGGTATGGGTAGGAGAGCGGCCTTGTCTTATTTCACAGTGGGGAAAAAAGCTGGTGCTGTGCACAGAACACATTATATATAGTTGGGGAAAAGGTGAAATTAGGAAGGTCACATGGGAAGAGCTCCCAAAGGCTCAATAAAAGATAGCAAACTAGCAAGAACTGCAGGAATTGTGGAGGTTAAAAGTTGTTTTAATGGTAGACCATACCGGATTCATTTAGGGCTTAGATATTTTCATGACAGAGAGAAAGTAGGATTCCAAAGATTCTGGCACAAACAACTTATGTGAATGACAGTTATATTTACCAAAAACAAGTAACAGCAGAAAGATCATTGTCTGCCTGTTTGTTTAAGTAGGGGATAGCAATCTAGTGTAGTTTTGGACATTTGTCTTTGCGTCTCTCCCCATCACCCCTCTGTCTGTATATGTATGCATTATTTATGTATGTGTGCATGCTATGGCACACATGTGGAGGCCAAAGGACAGCATTGGTGCTCAACTTCCACACTGTTTGGGACAGGGTCTCCTATTGTTTATAACTGAAGACAAGGTTCCAAGGACGATTTCTGTCTTTGCCTTCCATCTCCATACACCAGAACTGGGATTATAGGTGTATGCCAGCAGGCCTGGCTTTTAGGTCCATTCTGGGGAGTCCAACACATCATGCTGTAGGGCAAGTGCTGTGCCTGCTAGCCATCCTTCTAGCCCAATTTTGGACACCTGAGGGTATGTGAGGAACATGAGTGAAACCATTATGTGTGACTTGGAATAATGTGTGGTTATAAGGTATGTTAAGGAGCCAGTCACAAAGCAACTCTACTATGAGACAAACTTAAGGCAGACTGTAGTATGTTAATGAACCAGCCCTGAGCTGTGAGTTCCGAAGGTGCCCAATGGACAAGACAAGAACTAGAACTTTAGAGGCAGCCCTACCCCTTGCTTAAGACATGGCATCTCAAATCACTGCATTGATTTCCAATGGCAACAGGGCTTTGAGACTGGCTAACTATAACATAGAATATTTGAAAGGCAATCGCATGTGGACATCTTAATTGCCAAGTGCCTTACAGCCAATGGCTCTGCTCCTCACAGGGCGGTTGTTAGCTGAATTCCTTGATATGTGGGTTTAGGTATAAAAACTAAGGCTAGATTTTAATCTGGAAAACAACCATTTATTTGCCTAAAGAATTAACATAAATGTAAAAGAACTTTTAAATACCAAAACAGAGTCAGTGGCCAAAGAGGCGAGAGAAGATGCTATCTCAGAAACCAAGAGAAGGAAGTTTCAGGTTCCAACAGAGCTAGAACTGTCATGCGTGACAAGAGACTGACATAAAGGCTAAAATGTGATAATGGGATTTGCCACTGTGAAAGTTATTGGTGATATTAATATGGTTTCAGTAGAGTGAAAGGTGATACTTAATATATAGATTATTATATAGGTTATATATAATATATTCAAATGAAAATATTTTTACTTCCTGTGCTGATGATTCCCATGAGTACTGATAATAACTTGTTGACCATGTAGCCTACTACTGGTAGAGAAGGGTGGGTAAGTGCAAGCACTTGAGTTTATGTTCTATACACACGTTTATCAACCATCTCTGGACCTGATCAGCTTTCAGGATCAGTCAGAGTGAGGCTCTAGCCTTTAATGCAGAAAATGGCCTTTCCAAGATGGAATTCCCTTGTCCTTCCCACCTTATCAAGGTGTGGGACTTGTCCATTAATTCCCAGAGTTCTGAAGTTACTACTCAGTCTGAGGAACATTCTCAGTTCTTTTGTCCATTGGCACAACTGTAATATATAAGAACCCGACTATTATTTTTTTACCATTCCTTTCTTATTTATTCCCAAGATCTCATATTCGTATCATATCACAATAAAAAACATTTCAACTTTTAAGAGACGGTTTTTAAAAATTCAAACTCTTCAAATGTTCAGTCTTTTTAAAATACCCTGTCTTTTGTAATGCTCTAAGCCTCTCCAAAATATCCAAATTACTTTAAAATTAAAGTCGCTTGGCTCTAGAAGGGATCCCAGGTGTCCACGGGACTGTCCCCAGCTAGGTACTTGGGCAGCAGAGGAGAGAGTGCCTGTACTAGCCTTGTCCCATAGTCACATTGATGACTATCTTGATCATCACCATAGAAATTTCGTTCGATGGATGGAGATAGAGACAGAGACCCACATTCACATCAGAGCAATGGACTGAACTCCCAAGGTCCAGTCGAAGAGCAGAAGGTGGGAGAAGATGAGCAAGGAAGTTAGGACCATGAGGGGCTGGTCCACCCACTGAGACAGTGTGCCTGATCTAATGGGAACTCACCAAATCCAGCTGGACCGGGACTGAACAAGCATATGATCAAACCGGACTCTCTAAATGTGGCTGCCAATGGGGGCAGACTGAGAAGCCATCAACAATGACACTAGGACCTATCTCTTCTGCATGTATTATCTTTTGGGGAACCTAGTCTATTTGAATGCACACCTTCCTAGGCCGGGATGGAAGGGGGAGGGCCTTGGACTTCCCACAGGGCAGGGTACCATGCCCTCTTTTAAGGAAGCAGGGGGAGGGAGGAGGGGTGAGGGGGAGCGGAAGGGGACTGGGAGAAGGGGAGGAAATGTAAAATTTTTTTGAATGAAAAAAAATAAAAGAATATGAAAAAAATTACAGTCGCTCAGTTGTGGTTCACATGAAATAAAAAACAAGTTACAGATTTATTATTTCAAAAAGGAAAAGCCAGGACAGAGTTGCAGTCAGATCAAAGCAAAACCAAAATCCAATGGTATAAAGGGCTCAATTAGAGACATCTGGGATTAGCTCATGATCTTGTGAGCTCCAAAAGGCCTAGCCAGGTCCATTTCTCTGGCTCTGCTATCCAAGGCACATATGGTTTGCATCACAGGCTCAAGCCAGCTCCCACTCCACCCTTGAATCTGTCCTTAGTAGTTGCCCCATGTACTGGCATCTCCAAAATGCTGGGGTCTCCACTGCAACTTGACTCTACCCCTGCCACGTGATACCAAGACTAAACTTTTCTCCATGACTCCTTTAATTCTGGGGATCAACCAAGGCTGCACCTTTGCCAATGGTTTCTCCTGGCCTCTTACTGTGCCAAGCCTAGGCTGCTTTCCATGACCCCTTCATGCCTTCCCAACCAATACCACCTGGGAAAATCTTACATATTAAGGAACCCAACTATTATTTAAAAGTACAAGAAACTAGGGGCTGGAGAGATGGTTCAGTGGATAAGAATTCTTGTTGATCTTGTAGAGAATCCAGGTTCGATTCATAGGCTCTACATGGTGACTCACAGCCATTCATAACTCCAGTTGCAGGGATCCTGGGGTTCCAAAACCCCTCTTGTGACCACCACAAACACTAGGCACATACAAGGAGCCCATACATATATTTGGGAACAAATAGTCAAACATATAAAATAAAATTTAAAAAATATAAAATAAAAAACCATATGAAACCAAACAATGACCATCTCTCATAAAACTACTAATGTTAACCAAGGAAGGGAGAAATCCACAGGAAGAAAGAAAGAAAGAAAGAAAGAAAGAAAGAAAGAAAGAAAGAAAGAAAGAAAGAAAGAAAGAAAATAGAGTGGGAAGAAGTGAAATACTCCATTATAACCTCACAATAGTGTCTTCTTTTAAATAGTTCAATCAAGATAATTAAGGAAGTCACACTCTCATTGCAAGATAAATCTCAAAGCAATCTTATGATGAGACCATAAGTGAAGAATAAAGTCTTATGAGAAATTACTTGCTCTCTTTTCTAACAACAGTAAAGCGTGAGCTGGAAGAAGAGTTGCTGCAGGTGAACCGCGCACAGACATATGGCGGAGGCCACCAAGGCTGTACCCACAACATCTGTTAAAGCCCAAGAAAGCTGTGGCACTCAGACTGAAGTCAGCATACAAGTACGTTCAGAATTGGTCTAGGTACCGGGGAAAGGACAAATTCCAACTTTCTCAATACATGCACTTTAAATGGCTCCCTTTCTACACATTTATTTTACTGAATGTGAATAAGGGTTGGGGAAGATGGGCAAACAAAAGTCACTTGGCTGCCCGTTTCTCAGTCTGGACATCTTTGTTTAAGCTTTGACTTGGCTTAAATGAACGAATTAATATTGACAAAAACATCAACTAAGCTAATGAGTTGTTAGTTAAAGCAATAAACATGTCACATTAGAGTCAGCGCAGTAAAGAGGTAATTAGCCCTGGGAAGGCCCTGCTGATTGGAGCTGTTGAAGTCCTCTGCTCTTAACCTTTGAGTCCATTATCTAACCCAGAAGTGGTGGCTATGTTAATGGGAACGCTCCAGTAAACACCGGCTCCCTACTCAGTCTACCCACCCCTCTAGGATGCAAAGGGTGTCAGTGTGCTTACAAGAGCTCTGGGAAAATCTAAACGAGGCTTGGGTATTAGTGTTCAAATAGAGATGGTCGCATACATTTTTAAAATATTCAGGTTTCTCTGTATTTTTTTTAATAGATGGAGTCTTGACAATGTATCAAGTGACATGAGCTGTAGCAAAGAAAAAGTCATGTCAATCTCAAAAATACCTGAAGTAACCAACATCACAGACTAAAAATCCTACATGATGATTTACACTCATTTAAAAAGAAATGCCCCACACTGTTACTTCTGGAGTGCTGCTTATACAGACCGCCTTGCCTTAAGGCAGTTCCTAAAAATGCTATGCTGGGCCCTTGCACTCGCTTTACTGAGTGAGCTTCAGGATGACTAAAACTAGTAGTTCAGCCTGTGCTAGAAAAAAATCACAAGATAGGATGAGAAAAATTTATATGGTTGTAAATCCAGAGCATATAGTGTGAATAAAATTCCTTCTCTGGTTTAGTGGCCCTGTCCTGAAAAAAAGCAAGACCATGGGGAAAGAACAACTGGAATCTTGCAATACTTATGTAAATTTCTAAAAATATTATCAAGCAGACGCAACATGTTGACATTGCTTCTCACAGAATACACAGGCAACTGTGAAGCAGACACTGTTACGTGTGCATATAAACAAACTGATAATACACTGTTGTGAGACAGGCGTTTGCATTGGGAAATTTGTTTGAATTTTGATCATAAAAGCAAACAGGGACCTCATATGTGAAGCTCACACTGCTGCTGCTGTTCACTTTGTGTGTCTAATGGCATTTCCTTTTACAGGGGGTAAAGATATTGCCTCCTTATTTGGTGATGGTTGATGAAAGCAAGGGTTTGATGTGCAGTTCCCTGAAGTGTAGTATGTGAGTGGTGTGTGTGTGTGTGTTTTAGAGGAACAGAGACAATTGAACATTTACTATACAGTAAATCAATATGTACTATCTTTTCAGGCTGAGTAATTTTGGAAGGGACAGGAAGCAATTAGATGTTTCATACTGTATTGGCTAATGTATAATTTTAACGTTAAAAACATTTTTTCAAATATAGCTTTTTTTCACTAAATCTGCAAAATAGCTACAGATTAACTTGCATCAGTTAATTCTTCAACATAACCAAATATCACTATAACCCAGCCTTCATTTTTAATAGACATGAAAAAAGTAGCACTGTAAGTAAAACTAAGAAATTTATTTTTCTGTTATTTCACTATCATTGACATCTAAGTAAAACCTGAAACAGGCTATAGTACTTGCTTGTTACACACAACACACACACACACACACACACACACACGTACACACACATCCAAATCCTTCTAAATCACCCGGGATCAGTAATAAAAAATAAGACCACAAATATTGCTAATGCTTTACACCATGATTTAATTCATACAACCAAATCATGTGTTTATATATAGGAATGTATGAAAGAACAATAGTGCTGCATCATTTAATTTAATTTGTTCATATACAGGAATGTATAACAGAGTAATAGTGCTTCATTATTTTTGCTATTCTCACAGACTTGAGAATAATACACAGCACCAAGCCATAGTTTAAAATGTCAGGGTAAAGGCATCAGAATGAGGGGGGAACACAGATGAAAATCACAACATACTTCAGAAAATTCAAGTATTTTCTCTCACTCCACACCTTCCTCCTCGGCCTGCTTCCAATCAGAAGGAAAACCCTACCTTAATCTCCCTACTGGTTAAAATACTCTGGGTAAAGCAGAGAGCTCTAAGGTAACTGGAGGTGAGCATTGGTATACAAATCTTTTCATCTAGTAAGACAATGACCTGGATGAGACCTGTTTCTTGAGTTGATAGCAGTACTCAGTAAGATAACACATGCCCTGCAAACAGAGGTCAGCTTTTATAGGTCATGCTCCTCTCCATCGCCTCATTTTAATCATTTAGACTATTTTTATTTTCTTCAAACATAGAGAAATTCAATGCAATTATTCTTATATTTCAAAGGGGATTGTTTTAAAAAGTGCAGAACTTCTTGGATCCTAATCCTTATTAAGGCGCCACAGACCATATCAGCAAACAATGAGGAAACAACCATAAACTGGAAGTCAGGACTGAAAGATGCACAAAAGAAATCTGTATTTGTTCCCTGAGAGCAGACACAGGCTGTGTATTGACATATGCTATTACATTTAATTCTGGAAATAGTTTTTTGAGGAATATAATACTAGTTTCATTTTGGGGGGGAGGGGTGATTAAAAAATTGTTGCCAGAAACCATAAACAACACACTATTGGTACTGCCAGAATGAATGAACTTTCCTGACCTGGAATCCTAAGTTCTGTTCAAATTAGCTATGTTATTCACACAAAAACGTATTATCTAGGTTATATCTTACAATTTTGGATGCTATCTGCAACGAGGTTTTATATTTGAAACTTCAGATGAAATATACCTCGATGTCCTCTCCTGACAACTCAACAGCAATATACTAGATTTTAACAGTCAGGTACAGAATCATTCCCACATGTATGAAAAGTGGAAGCCCGAGCATCAGAACTCCTCCAGGATGCTGGAGGCGGTTCCCCTGAAACCCCACTGTATTCGCACATCCCAACAAGGCAGGAAAAGGCAGCAGTACCACAACAACTAGTTTCCAGCTTGCCCTTATTAGCTCTGGCCTAGTTAAAGTGAACTAGCAATGCCATTTTTCTTCCTTTCAAAATCTGTAGACAGTGAATCCAATGTGAAAATGAGATCAATTCTGCTCTGAGACAGTAAAGGGCTCAGCACAAGCCCTGTTTCAGTTATGGAAAGAATCTAACTGTACCAGTCAATTGGGCACTCATAAAACTGTTACAGAGGCAGGAAAAAGAGTAAGTGTGCCCCCCAAAGCAACAAGATTTCATGGTTATTAAGAGAAACAAAGACCCTGCAAACAGCATATTGTCCACTGTGTAGACACTTCAGACAGCACACTGTACACCTGCATACATACTACACAGATAGCACACCGTTCACCTGCATACATACTACATAGATAGCACATTGTCCACTTGCATAAATACTACACAGACAGCACATTGTCCATCTGAGATATGTGCATATAGCACACTGTCCACCTGTGTAAATATGCACATAGCAGACTGTCCACCTGTGCAGATGTGCACATAGCACACTGTCCCACCTGTGTAAATATGCACATAGCAGACTGTCCACTTGTGTAGATGTGCACATAGCACACTGTGCACCTGTGTAGCTACTACAGAGATAGCACACTATCCACCTATGTAGATGTGTACATACACACACATAGCACACTGTCAACCTGCGTAGATGCTGCACAAAGCACACTATTCACCTGTATAGATACTGTACAAACAGTACACTGTCCACCTGTGTAAATGTACACATGGCACACTGTCCACCTGTGTAGATGTGCACATACACACACATAGCACACTGTCCACCTGTGTAGATGCTGCAGAGAGCACATTATTCACCTGTATAGATGATGCACAGACAATACACTGTCCATCTGTGAAGATGCTGCACAAATGGCACTTCTCCACCTGAGAAGATGCTATAATCTGAAAGTCTCTGTCCCATAGAGTTCCTATGCTGAAATCAAATACCCCAAGAAAAGCATAAAGAATCAGAGACTTTGAGAGGAGATGATGTCATTAGTGCTTGTGTTATAGACCTCAAATAACTTGTTCAACCCTTCTACGATGATGCAGAGCAGAAGGTGCGAGTCCTCATAATACACCAAGTCCTCATAATATACCAAGTCCTCATAATATACCAAGTCCTCATAATATACCAAGTCCTCATAATATACCAAGTCCTCATAATACACCAAGCCTTCTCGCACTTCAATGGTGAATCCTAGCTTCCAAAACGATGAGCAAAAAATTCATGTGACTTAAAAAATGATCTACTCTTGACCTCTCTAGCACCTTGAATTACTTTGCAACAAACCCCACTTATAAATATTTCATCATGTCTGTCTTAAAGATTGAGACTTTAAAAAACAACCCACAAAACTATTATCACGTCTGGAATAACAATCAATTCTTTAAATCTGTCAGCATATCAGAGCTACAGTTGTATCCATATTTTCCTGTGCCCTCCCCACTACCCCTCTGCTTCTCCTTTCCTTCATTCTTTCCTTCACCACTTATCTACACTAATTATAATATAAGCCCCTTTTACATTTTTAAGTTTATAGTTTGTCCTCTACCTATGTCAATTCCCATCTATCTTGGAGTTTCCCTAAGTGTGGCTCTGATGGTCACATGCTTCCGACAGTTTTCCAATGCTCTGATCTCTGTATTCCCACAAAGCAGCTGAGCAGCTTCCACCTGAAGAATGATGTACTTCCAGCAGAAGTTTAGGACGCTTACTGACTGTCTTAGGGTGGGGTTGGGAACTATAGCCCAGGTCTGTTAATTCACTGTGGGGGAGAATAATTAAACTTTATCATTCCATCTTAATTTATTGGCCAGAACACTATTCTAAAGAATTCCTGGGGCAGGAGAGATGGCTCAGCACTTTTTGTTTTACCAGAGGATCAGAGTTCAGGAGTTCAGTTCCCAGCACCCACACTGGGCGGCTCACCTGTAACTTCAGCTTCTGGGGATCTGACACCTTCTGGCCTCTGCAGGTTGCTACACTTCCATGTCTGTCTGTCTGTCTATCTCCTTTTCACATATACTCACAAATTAATAATATTCTTAAATATTTTTAAAAGCATGACAGAATTTCCTCTCCCTGCCAACTGATTAAACCAAGGCACACTCCCATAAAAACACAGAATAAATGTTTATTTCCGTTTACTTGCTCATTTCCAAAGTAACAAGGTAATTCCTTAAATCATTATTAAAATGACATTGAAGTTTATATGTCCCCAGCAAGCCTGGTGTAATTTTGAACTTGGGATAAAAGTGAATTTGATGTTTCTGCTTGACATCATTCAAGTATTATTCATGTTTTTAAGGTAAATAGTATCATATAGCTTATACTGCTTATACAAATTGATAAATTGCTTCTAAATTGCAAGTCATTGTGCATGGAAGTATTCCACATCAAATTACATTTTTTAGCACTTTTATGATTTTATATAACACAGAGACATATTTCTTCACAATAACTATGAGTAAAATTCAACTAAGTATCATTTCTATTGAAAAAAGATTATATTCTTAACTTCTCAGTTGCCAATGAAGAACTATTACTTATTTTTTAGCTACATCCAAATGAAGTAAATAAAGTAAAAAAAAATTATTTAACTAAAAAATAGATGAAATATGGAACAATGCTTTCTAAAGCTTTCCTACTATCAAAAAAGGAACTCATAAAATGTACAAGTTTCACCACTGTTTGGAATAAGATATACTTCAAAGTCTAAGCTTCATTTGGTGCTAAGTCTTTGCTTCACCAAATCTGCCTTCCACCTCCTGCCCAAGCAATAGAAAGTTTTATAATACCATCTGTGTGCTTTCTTATTATAATATTTTAATAGTCCCACATCAATATTTTGTATTCATTTAATATTTATTTCAACTTCCTTAATTTGTTCAATTCTCTCATTGTTGTATGAAACAAAACTTTACAGTGCTCTATTGCTGCACAGTCCACCCACGAAGAAAGACTCTTCTGAGGAAAGAAGCTTAAAAAGAATAACTGAAAGTGAAGCTTCTTCAGCTGACAGGATATTCAAGTATAATCACCTAACCAGCAAGTCCCTTCAGCAAGGGCAAAACTCTGTTTCCTAGCTACGTGCCTTCGGTCAGGAAAGAACCACATACCTTACCCCAGTTTCCAGGTGGAGAGAGCTAGAATGACTGCACTTGATTTCCACTTCCCACAGGACATGAATGAACACTTATAATGTCTCGTGTAGAATTACCCAGCATCTTCTGAATGAAGGCTAAAAAAGACCCTGACCCTTTGCTGAGGAGCTAGTAGCAATTGGTAGCTGCTGGGAAAGGGAGAGTTAGATTTCTTCGGGGGTGTGGTCCCTGAGAGACTACCCAAGTCCCAGCAGAGGGCCTTATACCCATGCATATGACACTAAGATTCAGTGTGGGGTCAGGGTGAGGGGAGGAAGGAGGGAGGGAGGGAGGGAAAGAGGGAGGGAGGGAGGGAGGGAGGGAGGGAGGGAGGGAGAGAGAAGGAGTGGGAGAGGGAGAAGGAGATAGAGAAATTGGGAGAGAGGAGTGGTGGTGGGATAGGGAAGGAATTGCAGGAGAGGGAACAGGGAGTGGTCTTACTTAAAACAAATTGTATGCATGTATGAAATTCTCAATAAATTATTTTTTAAAGCAAAGGCTATGGAAGACTTCACTGCACCAAAGACACACTAATATTATTATTAAGTTTAGAAGTAATTAAGTTGAAGTGCTAAAACACTTTAAATCTAAAGCTTCTCTAAAGAGTGAAACTTTAAAATACATACTATACTAGGGATTGATAATTAGTATACATATCAAACTAATTACAACTTACCTAAAAGAACTCAAACACCACAAAAAGTATCATCTTTTAAAAAAAAGAGGATGGGAATGGAGGAGATGGCTCAGTGGCTGCGTGCTTGCTGCTTTTCCGGAACTACAGTTCCCAGCACCGCGTCAGGTCTCTTACAATCACCTGTAAGTCTAGCTCTACACAGATGTCATACACTCACATAGAAACAAACACAGGTAGATACTCATAAATGAAAAACCATCTTCAAGATTTAATAGGATATAAGTTAGACCAATAAAAGCTACAAAATCTTCATGGCAGATGAGACACTTTCTGTTATTATTTTAAGTAAGGTTTAAATTTGCCTTTTAAATTTACACTGAAAGCATGCAACCACCACCTAAGGCATTAATAAATATGTAAGACCACCAATAACAATGATCATAATAGTTATACATCATAAAAATAACAGAGTTCAGAAGTAAAACTGCTATTTGCCATGCCAAGAAGGTAATTACATAAGAAAATTTGAAGAATTAAGCTACAAGGATTCATATAATTCTATTTATAAGACACTTGATTCATAGAGAATAATCTGCTGAGCAAAATACGTTCTGTTAATACAGTGATCAGACTCACGCCACTGCGGCATGGATGGAGTTCTAATAACTCATGAGCTTGTCCACCCAAGAGCCAGTTCTGTTCGTTTGCTGCACAGATGTTAATCTGGGAACAGGCTTATATGTAACTGATTTGGTACACCCCCAGACCATTGCACAACTGATATGACATTTTTAGGTTGGATCATGTAAACTGTCACCATTTGGGTCTTTGACTTTCAAGCTGGCAATTACATATAATACAAGCTAATATGTACCACTTTCCTAGCCCTTGCCTAGGTTTGGGAAACAATATATGGCTCTTCCATGTGTGTGCACTTAGATGACAGGTGTAAGGGAGATACAAAACAGAAAGTAGTTACTTTTCTATCTTAGTTTAGCATTAAAATTATTACATCTTTTGAACATCATATTATGTCTGAGTGCACTATATAAATATCCAAAAAGCAAGCTCTATAGACACCCATGTTACCTTGATGGACAATCTGTAGGTTCAGCATTATGACTTCTGGCATAGAAAAGAATTGAAATGACTTTTTGCATAAAAGTATGCAATACTGCCGTACTTGGGGAGCGACCACATCAATATTTGAAGACTTGTGCTACTGCCCAGAACTCTGCTCTTCCCAGAAGCACAGTGGCCTGCTCAATCAAGCCAACTGCTGCAGGAGGCAAAGGGAAGGTCACAGAACTGGCACAGGAGACACTGGGAGCAGACTGATCTCATAATATGATGGTCAGCCAGACAAAGCAGAATTTTAAATGGGTTTGGGTTTAATGCATTACCTTCTCTTGGCCAGAAACTCTTTCAGTGCTTAAGAGTCCAAAGAATTCTCTGCCTGCCAATATTATTCCCTCTTTAGCACAAAAACATGAGTAAATCCTCTGCTTGCCGCTTTTATTTGTTCCTCATTCCCAGAACGCTGCCCCAGTGAACTGACGACCACAGCTAAAATAGATGGCACCGCAACATTTTACAACACATAATGGAACTGCGCTGCCTTTTCTGTGTGGGAGAAAATACATCGTAATGTCCACTGGGGCCAAGGATAAGGGATTATAGGACCATTTCTCCAGCCTGATAAAATACCTTGTAGCAGGCCATGGCAATTAAGAGGCAAATAAAAGTTAAATATAGAATTTGTAATCTATTGTACATCATAATCAAAGATTTAATCTAGTTAACAAATCACTAATTATTCCTTATCACTAACATTCTTCTGAAGCAATAGGTGAGGGATAGAGCTTTAATAGGGCACAGAGATGCAAAATGGGGATCAACGGTTACCTATCATCATTCATTCATCAGTAAATGCAAGCAGGAATAGCTGTAATTTCTACAGAGTTTATTTTGTCATTGGTCTGGTTCTTTTCAGTTTAAATCTACTTCTTCCAGTAGCTACAAGAGTGTACTGTAGAGAAACATATTCAACTATGATAAGGAACTTCTTAGAATCAAGGAGGAAACTGGAGAAGCATTAAGATTTCATTTATTTATTTATTCTGGTGTGTGTGTGTGTGTGTGTGTGTGTGTGTGTGTGTGTACAGCACATGTGCCAACACCTGGATGTGGAGGTTAGAGAGTAACCCTTGGGTTCTGGTTGTCTTCTTTCTGCTGTGCAGGAACTACAGACTCTAACTAGGGTTGAAAGGGAAGCACCTTTATCCAAAGAACCATCTCATCTCACCATCCCTTCCTCCTCCAACCATTTTAACTCAAAACCCTTTTCTGTATGTGTTGCTTCATGTTCCTAATGGAGCGAGTGTACATAGGTGGTGGGTGGGTGTGGAGGACAGAGATCAATGTGAGGGGTCTTCTGTAATTGCTCTCTACCTTATTTTTTTGAGACAGGGTCTTTCATTACAGCTGGAACTCATCAATTAGGCTAGACTCTTTGGTCAGTGAGCTCCACCCTGGGATTTGCTTGTCTCTGTCCCCTCAGTGCTGGGAATACAAACACAAAGTCCTACTTGGTTTTTACATAGGTTTGGAGGAGTCAAGCAAAGTCCTCCTGCTTGTATGGCAGATGCTTCACACACTGAGCCATCTCCCCCATCCCCAAGAAAACTTTTTTTGGTTGGTCTCTCAAATACAGACAATAACATAAACCCTTAATTCAAATCACTTTTATGGAGAACAACAGTAGCATTATAAGGGATCAAGCAGAGAAGGAAATTGTAATGATGAGCAGGTCCTCAGTTTTATGACTATATTTGGAATTGCAACAGTAAATTATTCCTCCTGGAACAGTTGACACTGTATGTCATCTTGCAATGATTCTACAAAGAGAAAAGATGCTTCCCTCCCAGGTGTAGCTCGCCCAAGCTTTGTGAGCTGGCAGGTGGTTCCTATAGCAGCTTGACCAGCCTGTGCTGTTCAGCAACAGTGAGCTGCATCAAAACTGCTCCTGTTCCTACTTCTCCATGAGTGTCTGAACCAGCTCCAAGTTTCTCACGCTCAAGGACCACAGTATGGCACTTCAGTCTGTGCTCTCTGGCCAGTTTCTTGATCACTCACTATCTGGGCACTCTCCTTGAAGCCATGGCCTCTTTGAGAAGTCTACTCCACTATGGTAGAGGGTCTATGCCTATAACTTCTTCCTTTATTATTTATTTTACCTTAGTCCTAGATAGACAAAGGAGCAGCTGAAACTTTGCATGCACATTGTCTGAGTCTGCGAGAGTCTATTTGAAGCCCAGGATAAAGAATAAGTTGCTTCTCTTTGAATTGTTGGCCAGCAGAGTGCCTTAAAGCCCCCAAATTACAGGCTATAGCCACTGCTCTTGGTTACTCTGCAGAACCTGACAGTAAGACCCTATTGATGAAGGCATCGCATACTTGGAGACATCAAGTGGGAACTGACCTAGAAGCTTCATCTCTCCTGGCTGGCTTTCACAGAACTAGAAGGTGCTAAGCACAATACTGGAGAGGAAAAGGTATCAATCTCACCTACATGTGAACCCTGAGAGCTACAGTAATGACTGGCCTTATAAGACATACCCATTGGTATAACAGTGACACAAATGTTACCAGAGTAGACAACCATCTTCACATTGGATCTGATGCCCACTCCATGAGATAGAACCCATACCTGGTACTGTCAATAAAGCCAAAAACAAACAAACAAACAAATGTATGACTAGATAGATTGTAGGCCCTAAGGGGGAATCTATTATTATTATTCTACTCAGTAGACACACTATTAAAATGACTCCTAGTGGCATATACCAATGCATCTCTTAACTCTCAGCGGAGAAGTTTCTCCTTGCAGTAGATAGCAGTTAACAAAGAGATCCCCTAATGGGGCAACACATAAAAAAATAAGAGAATATGATGTGTTCAGCACTATATCATACCCGTTCTTCTGAGACTCAGATACCTTCATGGTATCTAGAAATATGGGTGGAAATATTGTAAGAGCCAAAGGTTGTGGATAACATCAAGGAAACGGTACTCTTAAGATACAACGGGGCAGTTGCACAGATGAATTCACAGTGATTGTGATAGCCTGTCCAAGACCTGTGACTGCTCAAGTCAGATAAAAATCACAGTATGGAGGAAGGAGAGTGGGCATGGAGTTCCATCAAGAGCTGAGGAGCTATTAGTATTTGATAGCTGCTAGAAGAGGGAGAGTTGCTCTCTCTCTCTTTCTCTCTCTCTCCTTTCTTTCTTTCTTTCTTTCTTTCTTTCTTTCTTTCTTTCTTTCTTTCTTTCTTTCTTTCTTTCTTTCTTTCTTTCTTTCTTAACTGGTGTGATACTAGTAGGTCAACCACTCTCCACAGTAGGTCCCACACCCAGTAGTAGGGGGAATGCAAATTGAACAAACTGTTATTTATCTTTTAAAAGAAGATAACTTGAAGCTATGTTCATAGGAAGGTGGGAGTGGATCTGGGAAGACTTGGAGAAATACAGTAAATTTGATCAAAATACACTGTATGAAATATTTAGTGAATTAATAAAAATATTATGAAGCACCTCTTTAACATCTTGTAGTATTTAACCACTTTCTATTATGAAATTTTACTGATTTCCTTGTATAGATAACTGATGAAGCTTCTGTTTCTTGGGGTACACCTTAACTCCCTACCTCCCTTCAAGGACTTCCAGGATCCAACATCAGACTACCTCATAGTAAGGATAGCTTTTATACTTTTCCAGAAGAGTTGCTATCCTTCTTTCACACAATGGAGAGGAAATAATACATTTCAGATGTTAAAAGTATTCTTCAAAGTGCTTAGCCCAAGTCAGTCTATGAAAGGCATGATGGAATTTCTGATGACAGAAAAAATTTACCAACATTCCTATATCAAAGCCATGATGTTTCATTTTTTATGTGTATCTAAGTCCACTTAGAGATTTCTTATGATAATCATGCTACATGAGAATGATTAGTTGCTCACAGCTAAATGAATTCCTACAATTAGCATCTTTGCAATACCCAGAAAGCATCTTCAGAAGTCCAACCTGAATGCACTCCTTGTACTGCAACCTTCCAGTGAATCACTGCTCTGAATTGTAAACGTGCTTCCTAACTTTCATCTTCTTACCACATGTTTATAGAGTCTTAATCACAAATTCATCTTCTGTGCTTCTAAATTATATAAAAATAAAAGAGCACAGCTGGGTGTACACATCTTTAATCCAGGCAGAGGGAGGAGGATCTTTGTGAGTTTGAGGCTAGCCTGGTCTACCAAAGTAAGTTCCTGGACAGTCAGGGCTACACAGAGAAACCCTGTCTGGAAAAAAAAAAAACCAAAAAGAAAAAAAAAAAAGAAGCAAAGAGAGAGACAGAGAGGAAGGAAGGAAGGGACAGAGGGAGGGATGGTGGGAAGGAGGGAGGGAGGACGGAAGGAAGAAAGGAAGAAAGGAAAGAAGGAAGAGCAATAATTGCTCAAAATCCTCATGAAAGTTTAATCCCATTGAGCTTTAAGCTTTCAGTGTGTTGGGTAAGAAATGACATCACATTGTGCTTCTAATTTCCAAGTCACTGACAAGCTCAACAACTTCATGATTTTATTGGTCATTCTTGTCTCCTTTCTGAGAAGCTCTTTTACCCATTTTTTCTGATACATAATTTTTGTTTACTTTATAAGCTTTTTATACATAAGTAATTCATCACCTATCCTCATGTACATTATAAATATTTTTCCTGGCTTTGTGGCTTTACTTTTTACTTTCTTGCTAGAAGTTTGGAATTCTAATATAGTTGAACTAGTCCATCTTCATTATGGTTTGGCTGACTTTCTACTGCCTATTTACAGGACTGCCCTTATCACAAAGTCACATTCTCCTGGATCATCTGTAAAAAGGTTTAAATGTTTTGTCTTTTCTGTAAAAACTGTTAAACTCCCATGGATTAACTTGGGTGACAATGGGCATGAGAACTTTAATTTTTTACTATGTTTTATGAAACCTTAATGACCACTAATATAGTTTGACTCTTAAATGTCCCTCATGCGCTCTTGTCCTGAAGGATGCACACCAGCACACAGCACATGTATGAAAGTTCTGGCGTCTAAAGGAGGTGGGCCTGATGAACAGAGTTAAGTCACTAGAGACTGGCCTTTAAAAATTAAACCTGAAGGGGACTCTAGAGAGTCTCATCACAGGATCCCTTCACCAGGCTATGCTGGACTGAGACGCTCTCAAATCAGGAGTTTTTCTAGCAGGTATTTTGTCAGAACCATGAGAAGAGCATAAAATAAACTATAGTCAAATGAACCTTACTTATCTTAGTAATTTATTTGGGAGTGCTTTCCAAGTATGCACAGAGTCCTACATTGGATTTCCAAGACATACACATGCAAAGACACCCTGGATTTTATCATTCACTTCACTGACATACAATCAATTTCTGTGTATTTATAAAATTATTACTACATTGTTTTATGAGACTGTTGATCTCTCCTAAACTATTTGCTGTGGATTGATAATAGCTTTGATGTATAGACACAGAGTTCCCTGCTTTCCTGTATTTTTCTTAGGAATGCCACAACACCTTGTCTTATCTAATTCTGATTACTTTATCATACAAATTTAAGAAACCACTGTGACGAGGAAAGTAACCAAAACAACAGTGACAAAGATCCTATTTGTGGTTTGCTTTGAAAAGGCTAAATCTGCTTTTTAAAAAAGGAATAAAACTTATGTCCTCACAATATTATATACTCCTTTCTATTTAAATAGTTCTTATCCCTTTTTCTACAATTTCCAATTTTTTAATATGAGTCTTCCAAAAGTCTATTAGGATCATGCCTAAGTATTTTATATTTTATATCACTTAACATCTGTAAGGTGCCTAAAACCTAACTGATATGTTGTCAGTACTTTAAGTATTTATTGAATAAAGCAAAAATAAATCATATATTCTATTTATCTGTGCTATGTCCATTTTGTAATTTATGCCTACTTAAACTGTGCTACTGAGAGTTTGGTGGTATTACACAAGAATATATATTAACTGAGAACAGATATTTAGCCTGTAGAATTGTTTTATCCACAAATGACCTGCATGCTTTCTTTTCAACTCAAATATCACATGGGATCAATAAAATACTGCAATTTCTTTGGTATTTCTGTCTGCTGTAATCCCTGACACCTTTTATGCTTTCGTTCTATTCCTGGGAACGGAAGCCATAGCCTTGTGATTGCTAGAACAGTGCCCATGACTGGCTGGCTAATCCCAACCTGGTATCTTGTTTGGTATTTTATTTCTTAAATTTGAACAACTATCATTTTTACATGAAAATCCAGTCATTAAAAAAAAACTGCTGTAAACAATACATAAATGTATCTAGTAATCCTTCCTACCCCTAATTCTTTGACTGTTTAGTAAGTGGAAACTATCTAACAACTGTGGTTCTTTAACAGTCTTTGAAGAAAAAAAAAGTTGTAATTTTCTTTCTGGTATTCTGGGTCTTGTTGGATGTATTCCAAAGTGATACTTCTGTATGACTTTCTATTATGCTAACTAGTGTTGGCCACTTGGGTAATCTTGAATTTTCAAATACACAACATAAACTTTGAATATTTGTAATTTTATCTTTTATCTTGCTAAATTTGCTGTAACTAAATTATTATCTAAATAATAGTACTTGGATCAGTGAGATGGCTCAGTGGGTAAAGGTACTTGTCTCCAAGCCTGACAACCCAGGTTCAATCCCTGGGACCAGAGGATGAAAGAAGACCAGCTCCCTAAAGGTGTCCACTGATCTCCATGCATGTGCCATGCCATGTGCATGTGAACACATAAATGTGTGCACACACAAACAAATAAGTATAATACATTTTAAAACAGCTGTGCAGAGTGGTACAAGTCTTTAACCCTAGCCCACAGGAGGCAAAGAAAAGTGGAGCTCTATGAATTTAAGGCCACCCTGGTCAATATAGCAAGTCCTATGTGTGTCCAACTATATACTAAGACTCTGTCTCAAAATAAATAATGAATGAATGAACAAATGAAAAAACAAACAAACAAATAAATGGTTCTCACATGGCATTTGTTAGCCAGTAACTACTGTGGCACAATTAAGAATAATATGGCTTTTAGATCTAGCCTAAACTCCTTAATAAGAAGTTTTGTCAATTATTAAGAGTTCTTATGCAGAAAAGATTCCAGACTTATATAATGTCATGTTTTACTTATGTTGAAATCAACAGTAGGTTTTTCCCTTTTGGTCACATGTATATTTTTAAAATCAGATATATCATACCATAACAATCAATATTAATAGATTATAAACCTTAAAAAAGACCAGTACAGTCATCTCAAATGTCACAAAAAAGCGAAAGTTTAAATTAAGATAAAAAACACTCTACAGTCACTACTTCCATCAGCACTTAGTCATTGCTCAGTTGACAAAATAGACAATGATCCTTTCTTAGTAGAGCTTCACTATTATAAGCAGGCAACTTACACACTGTTACAGACAACAGCAAGGACTTTGGAAAACATAAACTAACAGGGATTGGATATGAAACGGACAGTAATAGACTGAAGGATCAAACAACATGGTATGGACAATCTAGGGGTGGGCGGAATCTATGCTGAGGCATAAAGGAAGTGAAGGGGTGAAGCCTACAGGGATGGAGACAGGGGACAGTTCCGGCAGAAGGAAAACCCAGTGACTTTTGAGAAGGAGCAATGAAGGTGCAGGAAACAATGCTGGAAACAGTAGATGTCAATTCTCACAGGATGTTGGATTTTCAAATTGGATTGGACACTGTCAAACTTTCAGTAGGAAAGTAAAAGAATCACTATCAAGGATGCTAAGCTAAAACTGCCTACAATGGTGAGAAAAGTAGGAAGGCTTGCCGAATATATGAATGAGAAAATAAGGCAGCCAATTACATGCAATGAGAATAAAGGTGGTAAAAAACTGATGAATTCTGGATATATTTCTAAGGTTCAGCCTAGAAGACTTCCTGATGTAACTGGTTAGAAAGAATTGAGAATTCACTATGAACTGGAGAAAATGAAGAAACAAACAAAGAAAAGGAAATGCAGCTGTTCCTTCTGGATTGAAATTTTCTCTCCGGGGTCGGGGGCGGGGGGAGAGAAGGAAGCCTAAGAATGCTGCAGGGACACTGCGCAGGGCACTCCAGTGAGGTGGATCTCAAGAATCACTGTCATCCAGGCTGAGGAAGAACTTTTTGTTAAAGAAGTTGTCAATGAATCATTCATGCTCTTGTAAGTACCCCTCATTCACATTGGTACTAGTAACTCCTAAAACCACTGCTTTACCCACCTATCTAGATGTGGTTGGAATTATTTCTTTGTTCTTTCAATGCCTAATCTTCAGTCAGATGTGCTTTTATATTCCCCTAAGAAAAATCATGCAACATCATTGATAGGGACAGATAAAGTCATAAAGTAGAAGGGGTTTGCATGGAGAAAAATCAGTAATGTTTATTATAATTGAGATTTAAGAATATATAACTTGTAGTTTTCATACATTAAATGAGGGGTGCTACTTTTAGAAATTTCCTTTTGCAGATACACTGTGAATCCTGATCAAATCACAGCTATATTCCAAATCTTGTAACAAGAAGCTGTAATGTATTTTTTAGTTTACAGAAGTCCAACTTTAAGTGGCTTTGAATATTTAGATATATTTTGGATATTTTAAAGAAACTGAATTTATTCTATGTTTTATGCTGTCATAGTGATAAATGTAAGATCTTGGGGATAAAAAGGAAAGGTTATGGTTTAATAGTAATGTATTGGTGTGTCAAATTCACAAGGGATCAATTGTCTTAGTTACTTTTTTGTCAATTTGACACAAGTTAGAGTTGTTTGGGAAAAGAAACTTCAGCAGAAAAAAAATGCAAGCATCACATTGCTTATAGACAAATCTCTAGGGAATTTTCCTTACTAATGATTGACGTGGGAGGAACAACTCTCTAGGAAGAGTGCTACTCCTGGGCAGGGGCCCTGGACTGTATAATAAAGCAGGCTGAGCAAATCATAGGGAGCAAGCCAGAAAGCAACATTCCTCTGTGATCTCTGCCTCAGTTCCTGCCTCTTGTTACTGCTTTGAAGTTCTGCCCTGATGTCTATAAAAAATGGACTAAAATAATAATGACCTAAAAGCTAAATAAATCCTTTCCTCCCTAAAGGTTTTTAATTTCATGTACACACACACAAAAATATATAAATGTACGTATATATACACACATATATGCATATGAATGTATGTAAATATCTCTAGTTACTATATATAGTTAATATAACTCTATAAATGTATATATATACACACACACACACACACACATATTAACTAGGGATAGAGTTTCTAGCCCTGGCTGACCTTGAGCTCCATATGCAACCAAGTATGATCTTGAACTTCTTATCCTTTTCCTCCATATCTGGAACACTGGGATCACAGGCTTGTGACACATACCTAGTTTATAAGATGCTGAGGACTGAACCTGAGGGACTTAGGCATGATAATCAAGTACTTTACCATCCGAGACACCTCAGCCAATGTGATCATATTTGTAAAGGAGCTATTTTCTATCCTTATCTTACAAATACATCTAGAAACAATAACACCTAAAATTTTGAAAGAACTTTGTCTCAGGTGTCTTTCTAAATGCTTTACATACACTAGTTACTTCATCCTTGCAATAACTCTGAAAAATAGGTGTATTATATTTCCTAGTTATGGAAACTAACCCAGAAAGAAGTTAAAGTCATGCAGCTACTAAGTGATTAGAAAAAGGTTCAAACCAAAGCAATTTGGTTTCAGAATAATTAATGTATAATAAAAATGGCTGAATTATCTAACTAATTAGCTCAAGGGGTAGTATAAGTGTCATTTATCCGTCCGGATTAGTTTCCATTATCTCTTCTCTCTGAAAATCTAACAAAAATGTATAATCTTTACATTAAGATAATTTAATGATCAGAAGAAGTACCATAAAACACTCAATTTAAAATAACTATAAAAGATTTCATATTTTATTGAGTTTTTCTAATCTGGCTATATACCAAAATTATCTATAATGACTTTAAAACTAACACAGACAGCCAGATGTGGGGTACTCTCCAATAATCCCCAAACTCAGAAGTTAACAGGACAGACTGTAAATGAGACTAGCTTGGGGAACAGGGCAAGAACCTATATTAAAAACACCCAGAAGAATTATTTTAACCTGTACACCCAGATAGGTCCTGCACATCCTTCTCTAGGGCCCATCTAGGTGAGTATGCATTACCCTCCCCTCTGGCAACCTCCCTAACTCAACAGATCTAGCTCATGGCCCACATCCAGTGTTGCAGCCTATTGCGGCCATCCCTGCCTGCTCCACATCCAGTCTCTAGGCTTCCACCAAGACAACCCTGCCTGTCTTCAACCATCCTCTTCCCCACCACACCCAACCTCTCTACTCGGCCCTTACACTTCACACTTAAATCAGGATGCACATTCTGCATGCCAGCCCAAGCCCCTGTGTCCATCCAAATTTATTCCATCTAAGTCATTTACACACTCTAGGCCCACCCTCCAGCAACCCGTTATTCTGCCTCAACCTGCTTTGTTCATATCAGACACAGAATTAACAAAAAAAGTACACATGTCCAACATGTATTTTGTATTATCACAAAAATACAAACCATATAAAATGTCAAGTATCTTTCCTCCAAAACCTACCAGTCATGTAGAAATAAATGTTAGTCAATGAAAATAACCTAGATAAACTCCAGGACATAGCATTCAAAAGAACAATCATAAACTTAAAAGAATTCAATATGTTTAAAGAAGGCACAAAGGAACAATTCAATAAAAGAGAAAGGAATTTAAGGAAAACAAATGAATGAGTGATGCCCAAGAAAACACAAGCATGAGGTTGATGAAAATGACAAACACAATCTAGAACTTGAAAACAAAATTCAATAAAGAGATACAAACATTAGAGAGGACTCAAGATGAAATGAAGATGGAATGAGAAATCCTATAACTCAACTAGAAAACTCAAAGGAAAGCCTTAGGAGTAGAAAGAACCACACAGAAGACAGAATATCAGGTCTAGAAGATAAAGTATAGGACCTAGATGAAATAAGGGAAAAATATGAAAAAAGGAAAAAATAAAGGAAAGAAACACACAGAAAATGTAGGACATCATGAAAAGACAAAACCTTCAAATTATAGGCATAGAAGAGGGAGAGGAATCCCAAGTTAATGGCATAGATCAGATCTTCAACAAAGTTATAAATAAAAGCTTCCACAACCCAAGGAAAGATGCCCTCTTTTGAGTTGTTGGCCAAGTTTTTCCAAAACACTCCCAACATGTTACAGGCTATTGCTATTGCACTTGGTTGTCCTCTAGAGGTAAAGGCAAGTTCCTATTATCAAATACAATGAACTTCAGAAAATGGGCCTGGAGGCCCTGTGCTGGTACTGACCTGAAAACCTTCTCCCTAAGGACTAGTTTTCATTAAAAAAATGAAAACTGCATGATAGATTCCAAAGGAGTGAAGCAATCAACAATCCTACCCAGTTGTGATAAACAATGAAGAATAGCAGGGCATGGCATGATAACTCTAAGGGTGCAGTAGCAGCATACATATCCTAGTGGCAGCCAATAGCTCTCTAATTGGATATAAGAGCTGTTCAATATGAGGTAAAGCATGGCAGGTACTGGAAAGCTAGTCAACTAACTGGGGCTAGTGAAGTCAGGGATTTTGGAAGAGAACATACAACTGTCACTATACTAAAAAAAGGATAATCCCTAACTACAGTCTAAATATTTGTCCTCATACACAGATAAGCAGATAAGGGTAGTCCTTACCCCTCAAACAGTAACAAAAAACCCCTTTGCAATTGTCAGAGACAATTACAGAAAACCATAACCAGCCAAAATGCAGAAATATAGAGTCCAGTCCCAAAGGATACATCTACATTGGGGATTATTGTGGAAGAGGGGGCAGAAAGACTGTAAGAGCCAGAGGAACAGGGAGTTTGAAGTGAGATTGTGTCTCCTAGGAATGTTAGAAACTACACCCATTAAGTCTCTCCCACATGACTACCTAAACACATACTGAACAAGGTCAAAAACAACAGGCATGCTAATGTGGGCTGAGGAGAGCCCAGATGGACTCAACAATACACAAAGAACTAAGGCGACTAAGGAGTGAAACTAAGAAACGCTGAGAGGAAGAGCCCACCCATTGATTATCTAAAACCAAATGGTCTGCCCTAAAAAGATGCATACAAGTAACATTATATAGACTAAACAAGTTATATTTAGGGGTATATTTGTGTGGGTGTGGGTGTGTATGTATATATGTATACATATGCAAATAGCAACAATTAGTGGCCCAATGTAGAGGAAAAAAATGACTTTTCCTAATCTAAGTTTTCACAGCAAGTATAAAAGCCATTTTTAAGGTACAGAGATGTATGTAGGTTTTATATGTTTCTGTATCTTATCAGTGCCAACACATCTCTAAGTGAGATTTATGATGCTCACATCTTTAGGCAGCCTGGTATTCACTGAACGCCCTCCATTTTTGCACCAGCACATCTAAGTTTTGCTTATTTGTAACTGAGAAAAGCTGTGTGAAATGGAAAAAAGACACCAAATTAGAGTTTGAACACAGGTGTTCTAGTCAGTTCGACATTTTAGTGTTGAAAGATTAACCCCCTATGGGAGGGAGGAAGGAGTAATTCCTCTCTCAGATATTATACATTATCATACAAAAAGCCCAGTGCCAGGTATGGGTCAGTGGTATCTTACAGACCCCTCCCCAAAATAGACTATTACTATTTTTTCTAGGTTATCTTCCATAATCTGATGGTAAGACTCTATAACTGGCAAGACAAACTCAATCATAAAACAGAGAATCAAGTGAGCATTCCCCTGAAAACTCTATGCAAGCTACTGGGAAGAAAAGAAGTCAAAAGTATTATGCAGCGGAGAGCTCTGCAAGCTATAATAACAACTGGTCTGGCAAGACGTGCCTATTGGTGCAATTGTAGCACAGATGTTATGGGCATAACTAACTGCCATCTGGTTAGATTTTAGTTCTACTCCACAAGACAGAATTCATACCTGGTACTATTAAGTGGGCCAAGAAACAGTGACTGGGTAGGTCATAAGCCCTAGGAAGAACCTGTTCCTATTTTATGTTGTTGTTTAATAGATGTAATATTAAAATGTTCCATAAAAGCTTATCTTATACCCATATATTAGTGTGGAAATCAACCCTCATAAGAAAAGCTTTTTTCTACAGCGATGATGAATACAGAGACACTCAACTGGTCAATATGCAGAGACTAAGAGACTGCAGTGCCCAGCATTACATGGGAGATCTATATGACATCCCTCCTTGGAAGATTCAGGGACCATAGGGGAAGAAGCATCAGAGAGATGATGAGTACAAGGGAGTAGAAGGATGCTGTGAACAATGTTTTCTGGACATGACAGGGCCATTGCACAAATTAATTTAGGGAAGCTTCATATACAAGACGTATACAAAATCAAGCCAGTCCAACCTCAGCATGGATGGGGGAGGGGTTCCCAAAACTCCACCACCCCTAGCTGAGGAGTTATTGGCAACTGATGGCTGTTGGGGGAGGTGCCCTTGAGAGGCTGCCCACGTTTCAGGAGATGGTCCTACATCTATGCACTTGAAAGGATAACAAATTAAAGCAGCACATGTGCAGTGTGGAGCAAGTCACCTGGCAAAGAGGAAGCACTCGGAATCCATCAGTAGGTAATGTGCTTCATACCATGTCAGTTAAGAATGAAAAATGCCTACTCTAAAGTATACCAAGAAATATTTATAGCGTTTGAATTAAAAGTTCCCTTGTTCTAAGCATTGCTGTTATTATAAAAAGGGAAACTAGAGTGCATGCGAGACCATAATATAATCCAGTAGAATCTGGGAAAGCCATCCACCCCTAACTCCCAGGACTGAGGACTCACTCCTGCAAAGTGCTGAGGATATTAGTAGTTCCCATGTCTTAGTCCCTCTGCAGGGTTTGCACTGAGGAAAGCAGCCTTATGTCACATCCTCTTTTCAGAGCACCTATGGTTCAATGACTAAGTGGCATAAGTTACTAAAGTTGAGTCCTATGCCATAGTAGATGGAAGTCTAAAGGGTCACCCAGTCCCAGGGTTCCCTAAGATCAGCAAAGGCTTTCTGTGTAACTGAAGCTCAGCTCGATGTCTCCCCTAGTCTATTCTCCTTCTTTCCCTCCCTTCAAGCTATTGATCTTGGGAATAGTCCTAGTCACAAATCAACTTTTGAGTCTACCGCCTAGGGAAATGACTTATGACACCTGCCCAAAGCAAAGAATCCAATGAGAGATCAAAACGATTTACTACAGATGTGCCAGCATAATTCTATAATTACAAAATGAACAGAGGAGACCAAAGAACAAATGGAACAAAAACTCTACAAGGTAATACCATAAATAATATTCTAAAATAGTCTAAAGCCTCAATTGTGAATTAGAGGAGGAAAAAGAGAAGAGGAAGAGGAGGAAAGAAGAAGAAAGAGAATGAGGAGGAGAAAAAGGAGGAGGAGGAGGAAGAAGGTTCTCCACTGAGTTAATTTACTATAAAACAAGAGGGAATTCACCATCATAAGGAGAGGAGAGCAGGAGAAGATGGAGGTGAACTTTCAAGGATGCTCAATGCCTGGAAGTGAAAACAGGTCCCCTCACTTACTCTATAGAGTATACTGCAACCAAGAAGGAACTAAATTGATCAGGGGTATAAGGTAACAGTGTAACCTAATCTAGACCTCATTAATTTTTAGAGTTTTTCCAGCTTTTTTAAATGTTATTTCAGTAAATATATAAGATGTAAGATCAAGATATGAGTTCTCATGCATACTGCTGTCACTGCCATTAAATACTCCACTTGTCTCAAAAACTAAGACAAAATAAAATGTTTCTTCTCTAAGTTCCATTGGTTATGGTGTTTTATTACAGCAAGAAAAAATAACTAATACAATTATCAATTAAAGTTCATCAAACATTGCATCTTAATGGCTTTATCTTAAAATCATAATAATTATTACTCATTCAATAAGAGACCAAATAGAATAGATATTTAATGGTAGTAATGCATTCCAAATGCCAATATAACAAAAAAGCAACAGATAATAGGAAGATAGCATTAAGTAGATTAATATTATGCATGACTGATTGAAAGGAGCTAAACAAGATACAGGGCATTTAGACATCTGTTTCCAAACAGCAGAACAATATTTAAAAAGGCAAATTTAATCAAGATCTCCAATTTGAAAAATATAGGTCTCAAAAAATCACTTGTTATTGTAGGCTAGTCCATCCCCCAGTGAACACAAGATCTTTGAACAAAATATAGGGTCATGGTGTAGAAGATAAAAGCAAGTCTATGATTACTTTTATAATATTACATATCTAGGTTGGGAAGATAGCTCAGTTTATAAATTGCTTGCTTTGCAAGCCTGAGGACCTGTTAAGGCTCCTGAATATGCATTCAAAAGAGCCAGACATGGAGATATGTGCTTATAATCCCAATTCTGGGGAGGTACAGATGAACAGCTATCCGTGGCTCACTGGCACCAGCCCAGACTACCCGTTGAGTTCCAGGTTAGTGAAAGCCTTATCTCAAAACCAATTATTTAAATGCAGATATTACCTGAGAAATGATACTCAACAATGTCTTCTAGATTTTATATGTATGTACAAACATATGTACATGATCCACATACATGTATGCCCAGATGAAATGCAAGCGCACACACACAAATACTGCTAATTTAAAATAATATAAGGTGAGTCTAATTTTTAAAAATTAAGAAAAGTATTTTAGAGTCAGTTCTAGCCAGTACTACATGATTTAATCTGACATAGGGCTTCTTGCTAGAAAACTCTGAAAATCTATCATTTTCTGTTAATGCAATATATATAATTACAAATGGCTAAAGAAACAGAATCTTTGTCTCTTCCCATATCTAAAGTTCTCAGAGTAACCTTGGTCCTAAAACACTTAGATTGTTAAAACATCTACGTAACTTTTATTTGCCATCCTAGGGACAGAGAAGGACGGACACTGCAAACGTCCATACAACAGCATACTCCAGTCCACGGTTTCCTTCAAGCCAGAAAGATACATTGAGACACACACACACACACACACACACACACACACACACACACACACACACACATACATATGGTCTAGAACCTCTGCTCTAGAGAACCCTGACTAATACAGATGGTAGTACTAGAGCAAAGAGAGGTATGAAGATATATTTTTAGTATCTGGAACAAACTTTCTAATATGCTATCAGCTACAGTTGCTAAAGCTCTCCTAGAAGCATGTAGAGCACTAAAACTTCATGGTGTGAACTGTTTAAAGAACTTATCAAGATAAATATATCTGATTATCCTGATTTACCTATGGTGAGGAGCAAGGAATTTAGTGACTTTATATATAACGCTTTTTTGACAATTTGTGGAAAAATAAGAATAATAATGATGCTGACTGTTTGCTTCTAGCATCTGTCGAAAGAATGATTTCAACGAGTAAGGGAAACACTTTTCCACTGCTAGTGGGAGTGCAAATTTGTACAGTCACTTTGGAAATCAGTATGATGGTGTCTCAGAAAATTGGGAATCAATTTATCTCAATACCCAGCATTACCACTCTTGGCCATATACCCAAAGGATGCTCAAACATACCACAAGGACTCTTGCTTGACTATGTTCATAACAGCATTATTCATAATAGCCAGAACCTGGAAACAGCCTAGATGCCCCTCAACTGAAGAATGGATAAAGAAAATGTGATACACTTACACAATGGAGTATTACTCCATTTAAAAAAAATGACATCATGAAATTTGTAGGCAAATGGATGGAACTAGGAAAAAATATCTTGAGTGAGGTAACCCAGACCCAGAGAGACAAATACAGTGTGTACTCATAAGTGAATACTACACGTAAAGTACAGGATAACCATGCTACAATCCACAGTCCCAGAGAAGCTAGGTACTAAGGAAGACCCTAAGAGAGATGCATAGCTCACTCTGGGACGGAAAAATGGATGAGATCTCCTGGGTAAACTGGGGGCAGTAGAAGGAGGGGATGAAAGATGAAAATATGAGGAAACTGGGTGGTTGAGTTGGGGAAAGGAGAGCAATGAAAGAGATATCTTGATTGAGGGAGCCATTATGGGGTTAAGAAGAAACCTGGCATTAGGGAAATTCCCAAGAATCCCCATGGATGATCCCAGCTAAGACTCCTAGCAATAGTGGAGGTCTGAACTGGGCTTCTTCTGTAATCAGACTGGTGACTACCCTAATTGTCACAATAGAACCTTCATCCAGTAATTAATGGAAGCAGATGCAGAGATCCACAGCTAAGCACTGGACCAAGCTCCTAGAGTCCAGTCAAAGAGAGGGAGGAGGAATTATATGAGCAAGGGGAAGTCAAGATCATGATGGGGAAACCCACAGAGACAGCTGGGTCCATGTGAGAGCTAATGGACTCTAGACTGACAGCTTGGGAGCCTGCATGGAATTGAACTAGGCAACTAGGCCCTCTACATGTGGGTGACAGTTATGTGGCTTGGCCTGTTTGTGGGGCCCCTGGTAGTGGTATGAGGACCTATTTCTGGTACATGAGCTGGCTTTTCGGGGCCCATTCCCTATGGTGGGATGCCTAGATCAGCCTTGATGCAGGGGTTGGCGGGGAGGAGCTTGGTCCTACCAGAAATTGATGTGCTAGGTTTCATTAACTCTCCATGGGAGGGCTTGCCCTTTCTGAGGGGTGGATGGAGGGTGGGGGGAGAAGGTCAGGGAAGCTGGAGGAGGGGAGGGAAAGGGAACTATGGTTGGTATGTAAAATGAAAAATAAATGAGCTCCACAATAAAATCAACCATGGCTAGCACCACAGGACACACTGACAAAGGAAAAAAATGAACTCAGTGACACAAATGGCAGGCTCCAGACATGCAGTCTAAAGGTCTCTAAGAATCTTCTCTTGACAGTCACAGAGCTCAGCTGACTAGGAGGAGACGAGGGTCCGGTTACTGGTGACTCTGCCTCCTGTGCAGGCAGTACTCAGAGCAGAGAGCTGCAGAATTACAACTCCATTCTGGAAAAGCTACATTAAAGGCAGAAGTGAAAGGCCATGGTTGGAATAGCCAATTCACAGCATGCAGGCCATTCTAATGAATTTCTTTTTAATATACATTTTAACATATATTGTATTAATTAATCAATTCTTTTTTTCCACATTTAATTTTTTATTATTGCATTATAAATAGTACCATTCAAAATTTCCACCTCCTCCGCTCCTTCCATTTCCCTCCCGCTTCCCCACTCCCCCTCCCCTTTTCCCCTCCAGTCCTAAGAGAGGGCAGGTTACCCTGCCCTGTGGGAAGCCCAAGGCCCTCTTGCCTCCATCCAGGCCTAGGAAGGTGTGAATCCAAACTGACTAGGATCCCAAAAAGCCAGTACATGCAGTAGAATCAAATCCCAGTGCCATTATCATTGACTGAGAAGCCAATGATAATTAATCAATTCTTTCCTTCTTTCAGTTCTGGTCCTATAAAGAACCCTGCCTAATAGAAACATCTTTTAAAATTCCTTCTTAAATCATCAAAGCTTCTTTGGAGAAAAATGTCCATTTCTGTTCCTCCACAACTTTTTAAAACCTCCCCTTTTCCATACTGTTCCTCTTTCCTAGTTAGAGTCCTGTAGCATGCAATTGGGCTTATTACATTTAAAGTAAGATGTGTGGAAGCAGATGCATAAATCCAAGAATTGTGTACTGACAAATCACAGGTTTGGAAAAGCAACACTGGATAGCAGTAGAACTCTTGAAATTCTGAATTGAGCTATAAGTTAATCCATGGAGCAACTAACCAATGGGTTAGATGAAATCAATCGGCAATCCACTAGTTCATGATGTGTCTGCACTGAGGTAAACATTTAGGCTGTGGGGAAATGGTCAATACAAAGGGTTAGGAATGCGGAATTATAAAACATGTTGGACATAATTAGTCTCTTCTAAGCATGTAACTATGACAGCATGTTAAGAAATCCTAAGGGAAGTTTTAAAAGATGGATATCTTGTTTTGGTTTGGTGTTTTGAGATAGGTTTTCTGTATACAGATCAGGCTGTGTACAGGATGACTCCATAGTACAGTCGAGCCATCAACTCAAGAACCTATTGCCTCGGCCAGTCCAGAGCAAATACTTTTAAGACATAAACAGTTAAAAATAATCATAATCATTTATAAACACTAAGTTTACCAATGATCTCCTATTCAAAAGCTGGATGGCTCCAACAGGAGAAAACAGGTCCGTGTAAGGGTTTATGAATGGAAAGAAGGGCCCTCTAAGAACAATGCACTCAATACAGAACGAAAGCCAAGCAGGCTAGAACCGAGGAGCAGGGTGGAAGTATGCCATGCTTTGCAGAGAGGTAACGCAGTAGTAGAGAATAGGAAAGGCATGAGGTTCCAGATTACAAGAAGCTTGATTTCAGGCTTACTTCTCGCCACTTTCTGGCTGAGCCACCATGAAGAAGTCTTAGTTCTATTTAGAAGATCAAAGGAGGGTCGTAGGAAAAAAAGAAGCTTTTCTTTTTCTTAAATGATACGATAATTATATGGTGCATGCCCATCATACAGCCCTCTTCTTCTGGGACCACATGATGGCCAAAGCATGAGCTCCAGAAACAATAAGCAATGCTGAAATAAGAAATACTTTTTGCTGAGGTATGCGTTCACTGGGCTAACAAAGCCTGCCTGCATGTCCCTACCTTTGAGAAATGGAGGGGACAGAGGTGTCAAGTTACAGGATTAATTATGAGGACTAAGTTTATGAATATAAAAAAACTTACAAAGTATCAATGAGTTGCTTTATTGGGGCAGTATGGTTTCTCTCTAATCTCAGTGTCAATAGGAGTCGAGAAGTTACCAGCAGTCAGTATTTGTTTTTTGAATTAGAAATCTTGAAGAAATGTGCAGAGCTGCAGCTAAGTCTATAGACCAGGTTCTCAATGACAGCAATGAATATGGCATTTCAGTGGTACAGCAAAAGTAGGAAGCAAAGGTCCAGTGAAGCTCTCCACTGTGGTGATTATCAAAGTACCATCTATCTTTTTCCTCTGCATAAAGGTCAAACTCGCGTAGTTTTAATCTTGTGGAGGCTGGGGAGATGGGTCAGTGGTTAGGAGCACTGCTGCTCTACCAGAAAAACTGAGTTCGGTTCCCAGCATCCACATCAGGGCCTCACAGCTGCTCCAGGGGACCTAATACCCTTTCTAGCTTCAACGGGAACTTCTCACACACATATATACATACATGCACAAATACACATATATACATGAATTAAAAATAAATGAACAGGGCTGGAGAGATGGTTCAGTGGTTAAGAGTGTTTGCTATTCCATCAGAGGAACTGAGTTTAGTTCCCAGTACCCATACTAGGTAGTTCACCCACCACCTATAATTCCAGCTCCAGGGGTATCCGATGCCTCTTGCCTCCACAGTCACTGCCACCCTACACACACAGGTGCACATGCTTTACCTGTCACACATACACATAATTTAAGAATAATTGACTTTTAAAATTAAGTCTTTTAAAAGAAGAACATATAATATGATCAGTATGATTATATGTTTGCCTTAATTTAGAAGGGGTTCATGACAAACTTTTAGTCCCAGCAGATCTTTGTAAGTTCCAGGCTAGCCAGGGTTTCAATAAATACAATAAATAAAAAGACGTCCCAACTCATTAAAACTGCTTTTTTTGACAAGGTAAAAATACTCTGGTCTTATCTGAAGGACTTCCAACACCAAATACCAAGTATCAACTTTCTAGTCTTATCTGAAGGACTTCCAACACCAAGTACCAACCAAAGTACAAAACACCTTAGATCATTCATTGTTGCCCCAGCACTCAGAGGTGCCGGCAGCTGTACAATGCAAGACCCATGAGAGCTAACTCCAATACTGACATAGTTTTAAACTGTTATTGGATTTGTCATTCATGTTTTTTCCATTCTGTATTCTACCTCATCTCCAACTTTTCAAATCCTATCCTATGCAAGTGTCATTGTTTTTCAGAAATTATTGAGACTAGCTTTTGTGAACCGGGAAGCTTGGTAACAGCCGTGTCTGAGAACGCGGATCTACTGCTTAGAAGTGCATTGGCATCTAGAGGCTAGGATGGTGCAGACCCAGAAGCTGGTTATCTTATTTTAAGCTAGCTTCAGCTCCCTAAATAGCCATTCCTAGCACACCTCGGTGTCAGACCGAACACACTGTGACTGAGGAAGGTTCTTAACCTTCCTAACGCTGTGACCCTGTAATACAGTTCCACATGTTGCAGTGACCCCAAACCACAAAATTATTTCTTAACTGTATTTTTGTTGCTGCTTTTACTGTTAATGCAAATATTTTTGGTGATAGAGGTTTTGCCAGAGGGATGGAGACTCACACGTTGAGAACCACTGAACTAAGAGATTAAAAACCTTTTGGAGTCTATTAACTGAGCAGACTACTAGCTTCCATCAACCCAAAGCTAAGGTTGTCAGCAGACAGCCTCTAAGAACTGTACAATTTAACTGCTGATTTTTGCCAACAATTGCCTCAATTTAGTACTTTTTTCGTTCTGTTACTGAAAAACTTCATGAAACCACTTCCATAGGAGATCATGGAACCTGTGGTAACCTAGCTCCGTGTTCTCTAGGCCATGATCACTCAAATCTGGCTACAGAAAACCTACTCCCTTTGAGTGGGTGCATGTGCATGTGTGTGTGTGTGTACACAAGCGTGGGCATGTGTGCTTGCACACATATTTTCATAAATTTTGGAGAAGACTCTTGATCAAAACTTCAAGAACGCAAATCTCCCGTTCTTTTAGAGAAGCACTGGCGTGAAGTTTTAACTTTACACTCAAATCAGGCAATGATACCTAAAGAGCAATGGACACAAAACAGGTGGCATCTCCTCACTTCACTTAGTGTTACAGATGAGCTAAAAAGGCAAACACAGTCAATAGGCTGACATTCTGTGGGCAAAGAGTCTTAAAAATCAAGTTGATCGGCATCAGAAATCTGAAAACTCACAAGTATGTCTGGCCAGTGAGTAGTTGGAGCCTCCGCTAGTCAAACCAAACCCTTCAGGAATCTGACTGGAGCTCCGAGGTCTGGTCAGCAGTTTGGGTGGTTCAATTTCAGCTCCGAACTCCGCTCCGATCACTCCCAGGAGGACGATAGCAGTGGCCTGCTTCCTTCTTTCTTCGTAAGATGTGGAAATTTTTTTCATTTGTGGGACACTTGATAAGCAACCTGAAAACCAAAATATAGGAATGCAAGTTAAAAGAATATTGAAACAAAAAGTACGTGTGGTCAGAAGAACATTCAAGATTATGCACTTCAGAAAGAATAGTTATTTTCAGAAAATGGCACTGGGGCACCAGGTGGGGCAAGAAAAAAATAAGTCACCAAACCAAGAGATGGAAACACCTTGCAAATAGCCCTAACTCTTTAGAGGTTTATTCTTTAAAATATACCCAGAAATTTTTTTTGTGATTTCCCCTTTCCCTACCCTATATAATTTTACATGTTCATTTCAGATCATATGTAGGCTGTTTTTATCATGAGCCGCCCCCAGTTTTAGAAAATGACTTT
Organism: Ondatra zibethicus; assembly: GCA_004026605.1. Lineage (NCBI taxonomy): Eukaryota > Metazoa > Chordata > Mammalia > Rodentia > Cricetidae > Ondatra > Ondatra zibethicus. The sequence continues at coordinate 51,032 of PVIU01005374.1, read as the reverse complement.
GTAACTTCTAAGGCCATGAAAAAAATCACATCTCATTTCTTGCATCTCCTATAAAAACTGCAGTCTTGGATGTTTAAAAACATTTAATACTAAGAAACATTTTCCGAACTATACTATTACATACATTTCCCCACTTCACAGCAATTTTGTTTTTAAAGACAGAAGGAATATTTATTAAAAATATTAACAGGTCCTAAAGCAGAAGAAAGAATGTATAAGCTTCACAGCACTAAAGAGAAGAAACATCAGTAGTCACTTCATCTGTGTTTAAAAGGGCCGTCGTTCTAGACGTCATATTTAACAGCGTGAGAACCTAGGTCTCTGTGCATTCACTGAAAAATCACCCTTATTTACGTACTTAAGGGACAGGAGAAGTAAGGGCACAGAGCAACTGCATCTAGAATCCTCTTCTCTAGTACTGGGTGCGTTACTCTTCACACAGTAGTCTGCAATAGGAAACAACCTGCTCCCCTCCCCCACGGCTCAGCAGGAGCATGCTCCACAACAATAGTTCAAAGGAAAGCTCTATTCTGCAGTTGCACTGATTGTTCTGTCAGCTGACCTCTGCAGAAGGGAATTGCTAACTGCTGCCTTGCTCCTTAGCTGACAAATGAATGATCGCAGCTCCATCTATTTTCACTATGGCCGCCTCTAGCCCAGGTGCTCAGACAGAGAGCCCGGTGTGACATCTTAGATCAAGATGAATTGGCACAAACTCCTGATCCAAGATTGTTTTATACCATTTAATTTAGTTTCTTCCCCTGCTTGGATGAGCACAGCTCTGGTTATGGATTTCTATTCTAATGTACTGAAGCAGGCCCTGAAAGAAGCCGATGGAGCAGCTGCTGGAGCAAGGGACTGCAGGGATACTGATCAATAGGCAAGGCATTGACCCCAGCCGCTCAGCCTCGGCAACACCAGGCTGGAGGGGGAGGGGCACAGCAGTACACATGGTCAGCTTCCAGGAGGAAATTAAACAAGGGGCACTCGGAGAGTTCCACTCTCACCCTGGCCCCCACCTTCCTATGTTCCTTCTGTTTAATTGCCTCAATCTTGTCTTAACTCCCACCCCTAGGGAAGGAATTAAGACTTTACACTAGTTCAATTTGGTACTTTCTATCAGTCACTTATGCATTTTATCCCTAAACTAATAGTAAGTATTGTAACAGGTGCCCTCTGCTAAGCGGCCAAAATATGAAATTTTAATTACATCACTTGGTGTAATTTGAGTTTGGCATGTACCTGAGCTCATAGTAATACTGTCACACTACTGGTGCTGAAATTTGATTATGATAAGCACCCAGATGTAAAAAGATAGATCTTTGTAAACAAGAAAATAAAAAAAGAAGAGACACGAACTGATGAGTGATGGCATAAGGTGCCAGATGCATCCCTGGAACTGCGCTAAAAATAACAGCACGCCCTCATTTAGTTCCTCAGATTTGGAAATGTCTTTCCTTTATTGGCCTGACCTGGATTTTCTGGTAAAAAGAAATAATGTGCTAATTAGCTTCAATACTGCCCTATAAGTAAAACTGTCAATCAAGAGGGAGATTTGAAGATATTAAAAACAATTCTCTAAAAGTAAGTCTTCCCACAGTTTCATGAAAATCTGGTATTTTTTTTCCACAGAGACATGGCTCCATTTAATCATGCTAACGGGTGACATAGAGATCCATTTTCTTGACAGGACGGTTGATCACCCTATCACAGTAAGAAAATTAATACCTTCAACTAGCTTGTACAGAAAATAGAAGGAACTGAATGGTGAGGGACATAAATGTCTTATATTGAAGTTGCAAACAGAAAGCACACTCTGCATGAACATGATGTTTCCTTAGGATTGGGTTACTCTGAACACAACATGAGGTTTTGATTTTATTAAAACAACCATTTAATTCATAGTGTTTCTGAAAGTACATAATTGTCTTTAGACTTAGCATAATTGAGTTCAGATTTACAGGAAGAGGAATAAACACTTTGCTTACAGCTTAACTCGAGCACAGGTAAAATATTTGAGAAGTTTAAGCTATTAAAAGGGCTGTGAGATATTGATTACTTCATTTAAAAAGCAGTCAGAGAGTGCAACTGAGAGGTCAAGATAAATTTAACAATTTGAAGCACTTTACTAAATAACTCTAAAGATCATGTTAATTGGCTTTGTGCAGTTCTGGGGTAAAATTAATTTTATCCTAGCTTACAATAAAAGGATTAAAAGACATATTAAGTTCTTCAGCTTTAACTGGAATAGGAATCAATGGATTTGAATTAAAGCTAAAGGCGGTTTTATGAGAGATGGACTACCAGCAGATACTTTATATCTGCAATTAGCCATATATTGATAGAAGGTTGTTATTGTATTAGGTATTAAAACTGTAGAGAAGTAGATACCACCAATTTACTACTCTGATAAAAATACTTTAAGAACTCTGTGGTTTGAGCAGAGAAAACTGTTTTTAAGTCATTGATCCTTTGTTTAGGATTAAACATAATAATGCTTTCTTAGTTGACTTTTATCTAAGTAAATTCTAGTTAAAATTAATGAACAAAGTGTTTGAATTTAATGGGCTTTCCCTTCAAATTGTAAACAATATGCAAAACAAGCTGCACTTCGCAAACATACCACTTAGACTTTTAAAGCCAGTATATTAACACTGGGCACAGAACAGCAATTTTTGACAGAAAACTCTGGTACACAAAAAAGTCCAAGTGATGCTCATACTAATATCAACATTTTATGAATCTGGTATGAATTAAATTGTACTCAAAATCTCATTTTGGAAATTCAGAAATTTCTATTTGTTTATTGTAGATAGATTTTTTTTACTTTTAATAATGTCTTAGAATCACATGCATGAAAATGTGATATCTAACAAAGTGAAAATAATCTGTACTTAATAAGATATATATATATCACTACATAGCTTTTCCAAAATGATGGTTTTATAAAAAGAAGACCATGAGTTATATGATCTATCCATGGCAGCTGATGAAATTATTTTAATTAATTTGGATTAAGCTAGGAACTATTTTCTATTCTGGTTCCTACAGGCTTATTTTATTTGCAATAAAGTTTATGTTGCTAATATTAGGCTTTAATAGTTAAAGAAAAATGGTAAAGTTTTTACAATGTCTGTGTGATGTTAGAACAGTCCTGGCATGCTGGCCAAGGCTCTATGGCTATGAATTCCCAGAGCCACAACAGAGTCCTATATTCTGACTAATGAAAGATTCTAAAAATTTCATTTTATCTACTTCTAGTTTCTCAAGCCTGAAGACATTTGAAAATGCTGTGTGACAATATTAGCAAATATTGACCATAAAAAGGATATAAAATGGTACACTGGGTGAACTTGACCTGAAAATGATGCATGACAGTGAATCTGCTATCAAGAGGCTTTCAAATCAGATTTCAAAAGGGTGGTCAAATGGTCTCTTGGATGTACTTTAATCAAACCATCTTCCTCTTGACTGACTCATATCTTAACTGATGGATCTGGTGCCTAATGGAATATTAACAATTCATTTTTAATATATGCCCTTTCATCATTATTATATATTGCTAATCAAATTAACTCTCTATATGTAGATACTCATATATGTGATTAAATCCCCACACATAAGTATATTATATTCTTAGTGAGGTTTTCAAGATATTATGCCTGAGTGAGCCACAAATATATTTTTGAGATTTTAAATTATATAGATTGCATTTTAGAATTATATGTCAAAACAATGAATCTAAGTCTTCACCATCTTAGCTATTTCTACCTAAGATTAAATAAATTTTTCTACATCTGTTTGATGTTCTTAGGGTTCCTTAAAATGGACAAAATACAATGTCACAAAAAATGCCAACCTTCACAAGATACGAAATAGAAATCTTCCAAACAGGCCTTTAAAAAGCTTTTTAATAATAGATTTTAAAATCCTTAAAAGAAGCAAATATTTTAATATTAACTCAGCTTTAAAACAATCTTGTTTTAAAGGAACTTACGAGCTACTTAAAATTCAGCTATCTAGTTTAGCACTTCTTTCTTGAACAATTCAAAGTTGAATTTTTTAAATAAAAAAGCACTGGTCTATGACAACCCATGGTGAGAAAGAACTTAAAGACTCCGGGTTACTAGTGTTGAATCTGGCTCCAGAGGCTTTTGTGGAGGATCTGAGGGACCTTAGACTGTACATGCTATAATTTAGTCCCTTGTCTGAACCAAGAGATTCAGTGAGAGTACTACATGTTATCATCATTTGCTAGAATAACTTAGAGTGCTCCAGTTTATACAACACATCACAAATCAGTTGCAGCAGGAAATATATATGTATAATACATATCCATAATTTTATATGTTATGTAATTATTATTTAATTTTGTGAATTACTCCAAGTCATGTGCAACTCATCCTGTGCAAATGAAGTAACCTACACATTTTGGAAATGTTCTACATCTTTTCACCCCATTCAGAAAAAGAAAAAAACTAAAAATCAGCTAATTTAAAATAGCTGTCACACAGCACTTGCATCTATTTTCAAACTTTCACGGTATTTTTAAGAAGGTACACGTAAGGTGTGAGCAGCCTAGGAGTGCCTCCCCTTGTGTTAAAAACAGTTGCTTTGTTTTGTGATTTAGCTGCCAGCATGCTCCTCACCTACTAGAGGGGTGATGGGAATGTGCCCCTGCTCATAACTCTGCTTCTGCTTTTGTTGTAGCTGCTGCACCACTCCCCACTCAAAACAACAGAGTAAACAAACGTGCTATTAATCTGTATGCATGCACGATGGCCCCCTGCTGGAACACACTGGGTCCTGCAAATGCCTCTATCTCAGGCCACTCACTGATTAAGCCATTCTGAAGTAATGTCTCTGCAAAAAAATGTGCATTATGTGAGTGCATTTAAAAATGTATGAAGGCATTTCCTGCCAAAATCAGATCAAGAAAAAAATACCTGGCCATGTTAAAATTACTTTTTAAAACAATTAGTGTTATCGGTGTCCTGTGCTAATTATTCTGATAATTAGAAACCTTAAAGCAATATTGCATACTGTAGAGGTGCATGCCGGGAGGCTATGCCCAAGAAAGCTTAACCACTAACAACAATTTGCATACTTTTCCAGCAATTCAGGTCAATGTTTCACTTTCTTCACACAAGTACTAGTACGTTGGTTTCTCTGATCTGTATTATTCTACTTCCCTTTATAAAGAAAACATCAAAAGGCTAATTGGTTTTCTTGTCTTTACTTTTACTGCCAACAGTCGCATTGTGAAAGACAGAATAAAACAAAAACAAATCATAAGGATTTAAAAACATTTTAAGTAACTATCATATCTAGATAATTAATTAAAAACTTGTAGACAATAATCCCAGCAAATGATCTATTTTTGATTCCACTTACTTTGCAAAATTAAATAAAAGCAAGATTTTTTGAAAGCTGTACAAACTGTAACAATTTTTCTTGAAAAAAGAGAACTTTCAGAAACATGCTTATAAAAATTGTACAGATTTGAAAGCAGCAAACCATTTGGAGAGATAACCTTTTCTCAAACTTGTAGCTCTAAAACCCCAACTCCTAAGATGAGACTCAGTTAAAAACAGAGTAGCATAGAAAAGCTGTGTTTCTGTAACATACTGAAGAGATCTGAAAACAATTCCCTGGATGGTCAGGTGTCTATGGTGATTTTATACCTGTTCATTACGCACAGTAAAATAAACGGTTACACCTGGATCATTTTTATTCATAAAATGACAAAGCACTTATTGGATTCACATAAAAATTACATCAGTGGCATAAAATTGAGACCAAATGGGACAAATGCTTTACACCACCTATGAGGTGTTAGAAAGGACATCTGTTTACATACAAAGTATTTGTATTACTCTTTTTTTTAATTACTAGACTTTTATTTCCAATAATGAAACAATGATATGTTAAAGGCTTGTGTGGAGGAAGCTGGCCTTTCCCAGGGACTGTCTGCGGCCTCTGCTTTGGGAAAGTCAGCACAGACCTCCCTCCCTCTGCTGCCAGTGCTCAGCCTGGGGAGGAAACAGGAGTGAAGGAGAACACAGTGTCTTGGGGCATAAACTCGTGTAAACTAGGCCCAAGGCTTCTAGTGGAGACTTCACCCAGTGCACAACCAGAGGGACAGGGAGGGAATTAGTAAAAGGTGATAAGCTTTAATATATAGTATAATTACTGAGAACTGAATAAGAAATGCAAAGACAGCCGGGCAGTGGTGGCGCACGCCATTAATTCCAGCACTCAGGAGGCAGAGACAGGTGGATCTCTGTGAGTTCAAGACCAGCCTGGTCTACAGAGCTAGTTCCAGGACACACTCCAAAGCCACAGAGAAACCCTGTCTCGAAAAAACAAAAACAAAACAAACAAACAAAAAAGACAAAATAAAAAAACACACTTAGGAGAGGTTAAATACAGAAAAAAAGGCTGTAAAAAATGCAGAAGTCAAAAGCAACTTGGGAATTTTTGAAGAATCATGTTAATAAGTATATAAACACTCAGGTTTACCGAAAAAGGCGAGTCCAAACGAACAGTGTCCATGCTCACAGTCCACAGAGTCACTGACATAGTACTAACTATCTGATCTTCATGATCACACAAGCTTAGAAACCTATTCTCTCTTGAGCTAAAGGAATATGCGTGTCGGCAAGTGGTCAGTTCTCATTTTTATCACATATGTCTAAGAGGTTTCCTCCAGTATGAGGAACTGGGAAGTTTGACTCTAATACACAGTTACACAAAATTTTTATTTCTAATCTTTTCATATGTGTGAGGTTTCATCATTCTCTAACTGCATGTAGGAGAAAAATGATGTGCTTATAAAATTATTGCATGTGGCTTTAATTTAAACTAACTTTTAAAATTGTTTTAGACATTCTCATTTTAAGGCATTGCTAATTAGATTATCAAGTTAAAATTTCAGTTGTTATTTGGCATTGTTTTCAAGGACATTCTGTTCACAATTTTTTCTTTATTATCAACCTATGTTATTAACTGGAAGCATGTACACGTATTAAAACTGATTTTCTTCCATGCAGCTGTTATACCTGATTTCCCTTTTTAACTCCATCTACAGTGTGGACCAGTTACCAATCTGCAGCCTCTGGGCCTTGAAACTTTTCCCAGCCATTCCAAGTACATCTTAACTTGATGATGAGAGACACAGGAATGGCTGAGTCCTTGATATTGTGACTACAGATGGGGAAATCTGTCATTTATGAAATAAATACTAACAGAAAAGTTTAATGTCTCAACCTATACATGTATGTAGTGAAAGAAGTACTCAGGTTGATAGACAAGATGCTAGTTTAAAAGCAATCTATTACTGTTATTGGCTAAAATAACAATTTATAAAAAATTCTTCTGGACTAGTTCAAGTCATCAGGTGACCTAGGAGTTAAAAAATAATAATAAAGAGTACACAGATGATCTCTTATCTTAATCCTATGTATACTGTTAAAACACATTCCCATATATAAAAAATTGTAAAATACATAAGAAGTAATGTTGGGAAACACATACCAAAAATAGTTAAACTATTTTTACTGCACTAAGAAACTATTTGGGAAAAAAATGAGTATCAAGTCAAGAGAAGATAAAAAGTACTGAGAATTCTTACGACTACCACAAAAGACCATGAGTGTTAGCATCATCAGTTTCCACACAAGGACTCAACACAGAGAAAAAGAATCCCGAGAAAGAAGTAAAGGTATAATTACAACTTCTCCAAATATAACTTATTTTTCTGTTAGCAAGAGAAAAGGTGATTTCTCTAACGTTTTATGCAATGTTTTTGATTTTTACAAAATCAATAATAAACACTATTTTCTTATGTAAGAAATCTGTTGAATAAAATTAGTTCCCCATTTAAAAAACCACTATCAAAGAAATTAAGTCTATCTCTAATTTTTTATAATGGATCTAAACAAATTCTACCTGTATATAAGGTATATCAAATACCCACTAATGTTGTATTTGTTGTGATAATATAATTATAAGCACATCACAATAATATCCCAAACCCTTTAATAAAAAGATTAGTGCTATTAAAATTTGTAAAGGAAAGGAAAGAGAGACTCAAGGAGGTTCAGTGTTTGAGTGACGAGGTGAGGGTACAAAGAGTGGGCATAATCCAGACTGATATCTAGACTCCTCACTGGTCTAGATATTTGCGCATAGAAACATTAATATTTAATATCTGAACCCATGTGAATAGGTTCCAATGTTACTGGGTACTTTCAACACTGTATAATTCTAATGCTCCTTAAATAATAAGTAAACAAAAATAGCGAGAAAAAACTTAAGATAAATTTTCATCTATTGTACATAATAATGTTACTCTAAAAAATTGGGAAGGATGCTCTATCAAACATCTGAGTAACTATAATGAATCTTATATGGAAATTCAAAGGGATTATTAAAATACACTAAAAATATAACAAAGTACTTAACATAAACATCATTATCATCAACAAACCAATGTAAGTGCTTTCATAGAAAGAGACTCAACATGCCACCTACAGGATCATCAACTGCTACTGAACAAGGGTTTTCAAATACAATAAAGGCTACTAATTTTAAAATATAAATTTAAGTCTTTGTTACTTCTACATAAATCTTCCTGTCAATTAATGTTTGTTTGCTGTTAGAATACATCAAATGTTTTCCAAACTCATACACTAAACTCCAAATATTGGAAATGATTCATAATCACTTCTGAAGCTCACAAGGTAATGCAAAAGAATTGCTGCAAGTCACCATAAGGGTTAGGACAATCATTTTCTACTGCATAGCAGCGCTATTCTAAGCCGATAGTGTGTTTAAATCCACACCAATGAAATCAATATGGCACTCTTCTATTCAAGGTGAGACCAAATAAACCTGTCTGAAGCTTTGAGAAATAGTCTTTGCAGTATACTTTGAGTGCTAAATGCCTCTCAGTCCAGAGATCTGTCATTAAATAATCATTAGCCATCATTCACTCTTCCTAAAAAGCTTAACATCAAAACTTGCTCAGCATCCTCTAAAGCATTAGTATAGACTAGCAAGTAAGTCTCAGTCAGTCTCACACTGTATCCTCTCATCAAAATACTGCCAAATATTAACACACACTTACTGTAGATTAGCATGCAAAGCTGACAAGTGATTAGTAAAAAGGACTTAATGTAATGATCAGTTTGGGGTAGAAACCAGAAACAACCTCAAAGAGCTATAATCAAGACGTCCCAGATTGTTCTATACATATAAAACTAGTGTCTTTCCTATCATTCAGGATCAAATGTTATTTAGCCCCCAAAGAAATCATGTAGAATTAGACCCATCTTAATAGGGAATCTATTGGTAGGTAATCTTGGCTTTGATACTGAGTGTATTTTTCAACAATGCTTTCTTTATCAGTATAATTATCATCTCAAATTCAATAAATAGTCATCTCAGTTCCAGAATAAGTACTTTACCAGACTTTATTATTTTAAATATTATGAAATTGAGAGAAAAAAATCAAGGTACACTTATTTTCTATTACCTAGAAGGTTAAATATATAACACAGAATGGTCTTAATGTCTAATGGTTATTATCTAATGTTATTAGATCATTTAATGGTGAAAATAATTTTCTCATGGTATGACACTAATCTCACTTTCAAGTTGACATTAATGAAAATATCATTTCACTGAGACATAATTTGTCCTTCATTTATAAAGTTCATATAGAAACGTATAACCAGATACAGTTTCACAATTTATCATTTTCAATTTATTTAATATAGACTTCATCATAAATGAGAGTCATGGCATTATCTGAATAATAAGTGGATACGATGTAATATTTTTCCGAGTTATCTGAATAATAAGTGGATACGATGTAATATTTTTCCGAGTGTGTTCTAGACACTAGATTCAAATAAAAGAGCTCCTTTACTTGTTAGATACTTCAAACTTCCAAGTATATACTACAGACATAAAACTACTATTTGAAAATTTTCTAGTATTCTAATTATTAGTTTTTATCTATTATTTTCATTTTTCTCTGATATAATCATAATAAGAAGAACCAAAATAAAGTTGCTAAAAGTAAGTAGAGAATTACTTTGATAGTTTGGTAATTAAACTACATTGTAATTAACAAAAGATTTATGATTCAAAAATTAAAGAAGAAAAGCCATAGTCAGCCCAGATCATCTTTAGTGGCCCCTTGTCCTAGATGGCATCAGTGGCAGCACTGAGGATTTTGGAATTCCATTAACACACTCAGACGTATAAAACAGCCACACTTTCCTTAGCAGATATACCGAACTGATCAAGGAATGCACTAACAACAAAGTACTAAACAAGTCATTATGAAAAGGAGAAACTTCTTTGGAACATTCGAAGAAATGTAGCAATACTAAAACTGATCCCCACGGCGGAGAGAACAGTGAGCAGAGATGCCTAAACACTGAGCTCCAAACTAGACTGGATGACGATATAAGGCCTTGTCTCTAAAAATCAAAGTAAATTAAAGAATTGGTACTGGTAAACCTCACTTGGAGTCTTCCAACATCTCAGTAAAGTTGGCTTTTTATGATCTGGAGCAGTGCTGACAACCTCTGCAAGGCCTGGTCATACAATTTGTATTCCTTTCAAATTTTGCACAGAAAATTTCTTACTTATCACAGACTCAAAACTTATACCACCTGTCCTAAATTTTAAGGAATATTTTATGAGTATACTTATTTTAAATTATTTCAAGTGATAATGATTTTTAGCCTATTTTTAAATATTATTAAAATCAGTAAAGAGAATTTCATTTGCTCTCTTTAAAAATGTAGCTGATTTTTATATACTGAACAACTACACTATAAAAAATAAACAAAAATGTTGTTTTCAAAAGAATTCATGCCTTTACAAATATATTAGATTAACTACAGTTCAAATATTTATTGGTACAGGCAACAACAGTGAATCTGCCTTGGTGATTTTGTAAAACTGAAGTGACGTAAAAAACAGAAGTACTTACCACAAGCATACTTAAATGTCAGAATTCACAGCATATCAAAAATCTCAAAACTTGAAATATGAATGTGACTTATAAGACATGTTCAACATTTGTTATATGAAAAACTTATTTTTTAAATGATTAAATCAGTATCTGATCAATTTAAAAATACACATTCAATAGAAATAGATTCAATAATCATGAAATATGCTTTATGTAAAGGTACTGAAAGTATACTAAAATCTAATGATTATTAGAGTACATTACACCTGGGGATACTGAGCATTTTTACCCTAGTTAAATGCTAAAATTGATCAAATTTAATATTAGAAAGAGGTAGTAATATTATAATACTCATTTTTCTTAAAATGTTTTCAAAACTCCTCAACCCGAAGACTTTGCTATTTTCTAAAGTGGCCAATCAAAACTCCAGAAGGCTCCTGAAAAATGCCACCAGAGGCGAGAGGCCAGTATCATATATATATTTTTAATGAAAGCACAAATAAGAAACAGAATTACGGCAGCCCCACATCTCGCGGAAGCTCGATACTTGACTGCTCGGCTGCTGGAACAGCTCCAGAGAGAGTTAACCTGGTGTGATAAAAGACTCGACAAAGCAATTCTGACTGTGCAGCAATGCTAAGTTGTGGACTAATACATGAACAGGAGGCCCAATCACTGTCTTTCACCATGCACAATTTACACATGGCTTTATCAATAGCCTTAGTGCTGAATACAGAACACACTCTATTTGGCTTTCAGTCAATTAAGCTTTAAGCTGTCAGCAAACAAGACTTTTAAGTTAATTTTGAATCACCACGAATCAAGTTGAAGGTTGTAAAAGGGCGGCTCACATGCTGGCATGAAAAAAGGCAGTTTAATTGCCTCTGAATAGCTATTACATGCTGCAATTGGCCTATTGAATCTTAGATGATCTATTTATCAAAGTACAACTATCAAAGATTAGTAAAACGGCAAATAATATACCTTGCAAAAGAATCTGATATATTTGCAATAGTATAAAGAATGAATATTTTAAAGTATATTTAATTTTTAGTGTAAAAATTTTGAGAAATGGGAAACCAGAAAAACAAAAGCTGGTAACAGAGAAAAGAATAAAATATTTCTAGGAAAATTAATACATATTTTAAAAGATATTTTGTGCCATATAATATTTAATTGCAAAATGTAATGATTTAGGTAGAATACATGTGCTCCTTTATAAATGTTCAAGTTACAAATGTGTGAGAAATTAAAACAATAAGAAAAGAAATAAAAAATGTGAATTAGGTTGAAGATTTTAAAACATCTTAGTTTTGGATTTTTTATATTAAATATGTGATTGTGGGGAAGCAAAGAACAAAGACATCATTTTAATACCTTTAGATGAAGATTAAGGATTTCTTAGGAGAATTAAAGAAATTTTTATATTTATAATACTGCACATCGTCTCTTTTTAGGACTATGATTGGTTACAAAAGTAATCAGCTTTTTTCCTGGAATTAGTCATTTCAATTTCATGTACTCTGGATTATTATTACAGGGTTGCTCATGAGTGTTTGGTGTGTATATTGATTTTTTTTTTTTATTTGAGGAGAGCAGTGAAGCATTAGGTCAGTAGGGGAGGAGGGGAATGGTTAGCTTTTGTAAACTGATGTAAACATAGATCAAATTTAGGGATGATAATTTTGTATTGGTGGAGACAAAGTATTTCTTTTGTATATTCTGAATGATTTTTACATGTTAATATCTCAACAGCTGAACTCCTTAAACTGTGCACTCCTGGTTACATGGGGAAATCATAGGGAGATTAATGTCTACAAAGTAGTAATGACTTTAAGAATTTGAACAGACAGGTTCACTTTAGTGAATGAACTCACCCCTGTGTTCTATTCAAGAGGGTGTGTTGCTTGGAAAGGAGCACCATCCTCATTGCAGGAACTGCACAAACTTAGGGGCTACGACTCACACTTTCTCATCCTCCCTTTTCCAAGCCATTATAAAACATTGTGCTTGCATTTCTCTTCACAAAATATAATCATTTACTAGTTGCTTTGCAAAAAGCAATGCTACTAAAACCATAAAGAGGAAGGCATTAGAGCAGACAGTGCATATCTGACTTGTAAAGGAAACACAGAGGGAAGAAACAAATTCAAAGTCAGAGCCAGAGTAGTCAGGATCAGGTAGAAACTAGGTATTCTTTTCATCACTAAGAAATGTTAATAAAGACGTCTTTAACTACAATGACCATAAACATTCATTGCCTATTTCCTCTTATATTTGTTCATTTATACATTTCATGGAGGACACAGGTAATACCAACTGCACTCATACAAGCACATATAACAAAAGAGGAAATAAATAAGGCAAAGAACAAAGACATCATTTTAATACCTTTAGATGAAGATTAAGAATTTCTTAGGAGAATTAAAGAAATTTTTATATTTATAATACTGCGCATCATCTCTTTTTAAGACTATGATTGGTTACAAAAGCAATCAGCTTTTTTCCTGGAATTAGTCATTTCAATTTCATGTACTCTGGATTATTATTACAGGGTTGCTCATGAGTGTTTGGTGTGTATTATATTAGCCTCTCCCTTCCTGTACTGACTGAAGGAAAGAAGGCACACATGGCGACAAAGACAAAACTATACAAATATAAATGACAATAGGAAAGTAGACTAGAAAACACAGCAGAAAACAACTTTAGATAGAGGGACAAGATACAATTCCTGAGACATAATGGTTGAATGTGTTTCTTACTCTCACTGGTGGTAAGTAAAGGAGCCAGGGTATACAGCTGATATTTTTAGTTTTCGATACTTTAAATTATTATCTTAAAGAAATAACAATAGGGTCATATAAAAAGTTTTGCAACACTTTTGGAGATTAAAAGGTTGTATTGTTTCTGTTTCTATCACTGTGACAACTAAGAAATTAACTTAAGGAAGGAAGAATTGATTTGGGATCATGGTTTTCATCCATGGCCATCTGGCCCCATTGCTAGGACCTGTGCTAAGGTAGAACATCATGGCAATGGGATCGGATCAGTCAGGGAGCAGTGAGAAAGAACAAGCCTGTGCTTCAGGGGCTCTTCCTCCTCCTCCACTTTTGCTTCATCCAGGCGCTCAGCCTTTTGGATGGTGCCACCCATAAGTAAGCAGGCATTCTTTAGTCACTGTCCCGTATAGCACTAATATCTGGAAACGTACTCAAAGATTACCCATAAACGTGCTCTACTGATCTCCTACATGTCTGGTTAATTTGATAAGAATAACTGTCAGAAAAAAGTAAAAACTGGATAAGCAAATAAATTTAATCCAAGGAGGAAAGCAATACTTGTTATGATTCAAGTACAAAATTAGGAACCTCAGGGATATTCAGAGGATGTGCTCTCAACAAGCAAAAGAAGCATTCAAGGGGGGGGGGTCCCTGATCCATTGGATTAATCAGGAAGAAAGGGATGCACAGCAGCAGAAGTAGGACAACCATCTGGCAACTCTCTCTCTTGTACATTTGCATAGCTTTTTTCCTTTTATCCCTCTCTACCCTGATCTATTACCTTCCCATCTTCAACTACACATTAAAATTACATTCAAGGGCAGGTGAGATGGCTCACCATGTAAAGACACTTGCCACTAAGCCTCATGACCTGAATTCAATCCCCAGAATCTACACGATGGAAGAAGAAAGTCAACTCCCTCAGTAGTCCTCCGGTTTCTCAATAAAGATAATGTTAATACATTCATTTACTTCCCTCGTTACCTTTCTTAAATAATTTTTTTCCACCTGGTAGAATGCAGTTACATGAAGATAGGGATGGAAATCTCCATCACTGTATTTCTAGATGTTGCTCAAGGACCTGGTACTATGCCTGCTTGTATATGCTTAAGGACTACTTTAATGAATAAATAAAGGACAGAAGCAGAGTAACTCCAGCTTATACTAACCAAAGGCAGAGATCAAGGAGAAGTAAAAGAGGAGCTTTGTGACTAGCAGATTAAGGAAACTGACCTATAAACACAACAAAAAACAGGTGAAGACTTCAAAACCACACAATGATTATTAGAAAGATAAACTCAACAACTGTTCAATGGAGAGAATTGAAGCATAAAATTCAATAGCTTGGAGCAAAGGTAACAGCAGCAAAAATGGAGACAAGAGAGTTCATCAAAACCACTGTTTTGTGTTTATTACTTTATCTTATTTATTGGTGTATACTCCCAGGCATGCAAATGTGGAGGCCAGAGGAGGATAAGACATACATTCCTCTATTTTCTCCAACTCATTTTTTTTTTGTTTTTAAACATGAACCTGAAATTCCATGTTTTACCTATTCTTGCTGGCCAGCAAGCTCTCAGCATCTCCCTGTTTTTACCTCCTCCCGCCCCAAGGCTTACATGTAGCCATGCCTGTTTTTGTTTTGTTTTATTCCATTTGGATTAGCTTTTGTTTGCTTTTGATATAAGTGCTAAGGAATGGAACCCCAGTTCTCATGTTTTTACAAGTGCTCTAACTCATTGGTCTATCTCCCTAGACTCTATGTGTTTAAAGCAAAAGACACCAAAAAGGGAGAAGAATCAACCACACCATTAAGAGTTCATATGTGGGAAAATGAGTCACTGATGAAATGAAGATCAGATAAATATGACTGAATTTAAACATCTTGGGGCTCAGAAACTAAGAAGGCTGAGAAGTAGTCGGAGGGGGGAGGTGTGGAGCAATGAGAGGAGGTAGGAAATTATTCCTGGCCAGATGAGAAGTCACACCACAAGACAGGCTAAATATACAATGGATTGGAGAAGCTGGAAGAGAACTGTGAAAAAGAGGACTGGGAAAGCCTAATTGCATACCATGCACTGAGGAGTAAAATGGAAGACGGGAAGGCTCTACCTTTCTTTTCTCATCTGGTAAACCGACACAGGTCACAGTTCAAATGTCAGGCTACCACTGGAGAGATGGCTCAGTTGATAAAATGCTTGCTGGCCAAGCATGAAGACCAGAGTTTGAACCCCAGAAACCATGTGAAAGGCCAGGCTTAGTAATGCATGCATGTAATCCTGGTGCTGGGGAGAAAGAAGTCAGTCAGCCTAGCCTAATGACCAAGCCCCATGGTCCAGTAAGAAGCCCTGTGTCTAAAAACAGCTGCTTAAGGAACAACATCCGAGGTTGATCTACAGGCATGCCTGCACAAGTGTACACCCACCTACAAGAATGTAAGTGCGTGCGTGCACGTGCACACACATACACACACACACACAGAACACGGAGAAATGTCAAGTCTGTTCACAGGCTGTCCTTGTTCCCATACTGCTTAGTGTCCTTCAGAAGTAGGCACAGTCTGTTCTTTTGATTTGCTACCGCACATCTTTCCCGTCACATACTCTTTGAGCATAAGCCAGAGTACTGCAAGGAGAGCGTAGGCATGTACCCATGCACATACAGTTATGAGTATATTTAAGATTTCACACAACCAGCATGTGCATGTATGTGTGTATGTACATGTTAGTGTGTGCAGAGCTAATGTTGCC
Source organism: Ondatra zibethicus (assembly GCA_004026605.1). Classification (NCBI taxonomy): domain Eukaryota; kingdom Metazoa; phylum Chordata; class Mammalia; order Rodentia; family Cricetidae; genus Ondatra; species Ondatra zibethicus. The sequence goes on along the minus strand of PVIU01005374.1, from coordinate 34,509 downwards.
AATATGTTCTGTGCTGAGTGAAAAACACTAAATCAGAAACCATTATTTAGTATTTCCCTCCCTCTGTAGTATAAAAAACACAATAAACAAACCAAAACAAAACTCACCACCACCACCAACAAAAGGAGTCTTACAGGAAAATAATTACTTTGAAATTATATTGAGCCAATACAGAACTTAAGCATTATGGGCCACATGACCCATAGAATGTACATCTCATTTCTCTTGAGAGACTTGGTGCATTTTCACCAGCTCCCCAGTGCTACCTTCCACTAAGAGAGAGAAAAGCAGACCTCTCCCACATGCTATAACAGACCTGCCTCCCCAGCTGGGAAGTCAACTGTATATAGGAAGCACACGCTAGGCCAGCTGTGCTCTCAGAGGAGGCCAACTTGCTATAAATATACTCATGGAGATGGGCGGCAGGAGAGAAAGTGGCATGAAGCTCATGCACCAGTCTAGTTTCCCTTAAAGACATTTTATGAAGCTCTGAAAACAACTCAGTGCTCCCTTTCTGTAGCAGGTCAGAAGTCCAAAAATCTCTAGGAAAATAATCAAGATATTCACACTATAACAAGTCTTTTACGTCAAAGGTATTTCATTCTTATTTGAATTCACGATGGGAGAAGTTACAGGCTCCTTAAAGTAAAAAGTTGAGGTAGCCCAAAGAGACAAGACTACCTGGGAGTCAGAACTCAGAATGCTGGACGTGCTGATGGCCCAGAGTCAGATTGGGAACCTTAAGAACTGTTGGAGATTAATGTGGCCTTATCCACCCCACCTCTACTTTCCTTAGAGGGGATTTTTCCTGAGAGTCCCTAGCTTCCTGGCTCACTCTGCCCAGAGTGCTCCCTGGAGTTACAACAGTGACTTTCCTGATGGATAAGGAAGGATAGGACAGGAATTTGTCATGAGCAGATTACCCCCAACCCCCACGCCCTGCTCAGACGCATTTACTTGCAAAGAATAGCACTGCTCCCAAAGTCATACATTTCCAGAAGCAGGTGCACAGGGAAAGGCAGTGGTTTCCAGCAAAGCCTGTGATGAATTATTAATCTGACTGTACAATATATTATTGGAACAAAGCTCCAAGAATAAGCAAGACATCTCTGAAGAAGAAAACAACAACAAAGAAAGGAAACCATGTTCTACAGAGTATGAACACTGATTGTAAGCTATAGTAATAAAAAGAGCATCGTCAGTACTGCAAAAGAGATATATATAGAAATACAATAAAATAAGGAGAAAAACAAACAACAGCAATAAAGCCAGAGTTCACACACACACTCATTGAAAACAATGTTTTTGGTAGATTTTTGTTTGTTTGTTTGTTTTTTGCTGTGTAAGTAAAATGAATCTATCACATGCAAAATCAACTATGAGCAAATTACTAACTTCTAGGACTGTGGTCAAGCATTAACTTTTGAAGGAAAGTATAAATGATGGTATAAAGACTTTCTTGAGATCATAAAAGCACAAACCATGATAGGAGACATGATAAGATCACAACATAAAAGTTAAAACTTCTTTTCATAAAAAAATACCTTAAAAAATTAAAATGCAAGATACAGAGTGAAAGAAGCATTTAATGACTGATAAATTTCCAAATGTACAAAGATATTTTGCAGTTTAAAATGACAATCACCACAATGGAGAAATTGAAAAACCACCCTACACACACACAAACCAAAAACCCTAAAAAAAGTTTTGAACATGCCTTTCACAAAAGAAGACAGACACACATTCAAACTCTTATACAGCTAAGAGTACACCAAGGTATCACTCCCTCCCCCATGAATTCATCAACTTTTCTATCTGAAAAGAGTGTTTTGTTTTAAGACAGGATATGGCTATGTTGTTCCTGAGCTCATAAAACTTTCCTGCCTCCACCTCCCCCAAAATGGATTTATGGTGCATGCCATTATGCCTACTTCAATAGACAACACTTTAAAACAGCACATGAAGCTACATAATCTCATACACTATGTGCATAAGCTAAGCAACTCCAGTCTTAGGTATATAGTCAGAAGAAAAACTATGTTTAAGTATATAGATGATATGAGTAACATGTTCACAGCATTGAGATTTTTAATGTGGGGAAAATTCTAACAACCAAAATGCCTATTGCTAAAATAAAGAACAGACTGTAACTTATATAAATCATTGTACTACACAGCTAAGTATAAAAATGAGCTCGATAGATTATAAATGTTGTATCACCTTACCAAAATAAAACAAGACTAATGATAATATTGTTTAAGCATACTTATAGATGACTACTGGAGAGAGAAAAAGCAACTGTGATCTTATTAAAATAAATGTTTTCCTGTGAAAATGACTGTCAATAACAGGAAACAAAGCTATAGCCCAGACCACTTCAATATCTATGGAAATAAGTCTACTTGTTCAATTTTCTCAAATAAGCCAGGGGTGTGTCTTTCATCGCCTCAGGAAGCTGAAGCAGGGGGAAATTGCTTGAACACAGGAGCTCAAGGGTGCATGTGATATTTCCAGATCTACTGTATTACAAATGGGGGAGAAGAGAGAAAGGGGGAAAGTTCCTTAAACAAGAAAAAGACATTATCTAATTTAAGCTATTTTTGTGAGTAACAGACAAGGAGAAAAATATACCTATGTAGTATTATGTTGTGGCTTAAAATATGTTAAACTTCAAAGGTGTATCAAGGGACCCTAACTGGTGACTATTAAAGTTATTGGAGAATTACTCCAAAGAATCCTAATTAAGGGTTATCTTTCCAGAGAAACTGAATAGTCATACATCCTGACATTTTCTATACTGTCACAAGGGTTTGGGGACAACATCAAGCCTCAAGTTCAGAATTCTTCAACAAAGAGAATGTTATACCCCATATAAACCTGTTTGCTGAACAGTGATGGGCCAAAAACATAACTTAAGATACAGAGATGTCTGGGACTGGGAAGATGGCTCAATGGTTACGAGGACATTCTTAACCAGGGTTAAAAGACTGCCAGCCTGGGAGTCTGGGTTTGACTCCCAGCCCTCACATCAGGCAGATCATAACTGTCTGCAACTCCACCCACAGGGCATCTCACACATCTGGATCTGACACCTCGGTATCTGACACCTCTGGATCCAGCACATCTGGATCTGAAACGTCTGGATCTGACACATCTGGGTCCGAAACCTCTATATCCGAAACCTCTGGCTCTGACACCTCTGTTTACAACAGGCATAAATGCTTATGTGCATACACCCAAGAACAGACATGCACAATATATAATTAAAATTAATAAAAATAAATGAAAAGGGAGATGAACAAATAAATAGATAATTAGGGATATAATTAAGCTATTAAGCTGGAGACAATCAAATGGTAGAGAGGCTTGCTTGAAAGGGTGCTGTAGGGCCAGATGGGAAATCCTTTACAGAAAGCATTTAAGACTTGAGTGTTATATGAGTAGAAGACAGATAGATGATAGAAGACAGGAGAGGTAGAATAGGAAGATTCCTTGAAGGAAATTATGTAAACAATTATGCAAACAAAAAGAATGAAAAACTAAAATATTTAGGTACTTAACAGAAAAGAAAGGAAAAAGGTTGAGAAAGGAAGCCATGGAGCATGAAAGAGTTATTTAATGACGGTCACAGAGACCACTCAAAGAAACATCTATGTCAAACTTTACGTCAAAGGCACAGAGGACTCATTGACAGACCAAAGCACCAGAGTAAAGAACATGACTTCTGTCTTATTTGTAAAGATCCTTTTCACAGCAGAGAGGATTGGAAAGTGGCATGTCTCCATTGTTAACAGTGAGTACCAAAGTTGTCGATGTGTTTGGACTGCAAGAATGGACAGTAAGATTTAAGAAAGATGACTGGCTAGATTGTTAACTGGATTTGGGAGCAGTAACAAAGCAGCTATAGGCCACAGACAATTCTTAGGTTTCTAACTTGAACAGATGGTTGAGTGAAAATACGTACCACAGGTCAAGGACATACGTCAAGGAAGTTGTTTGGGTATTAAAAGAATTGGTTCAACTTTGAAATGTTACATATTAAGATAATCTGTTTATAAATGCCTAATAAGCAACTGGCCATCCCACAAATATTTATTGAACATCTTCCATTTTCTCTGGAGTGTAAAGGGATTCACTGCCATGGATAGCAAATGACAACAATCCTCCTCATATGACTTTTACATAAGAAAATAAGAAAGTAAACAAATAAATAAGTGTAGATCATTATAGATTTTGAAAACAAAGTAAGATGTGGTATAGAAAGTGACTTCAGTGAAGGGTTCACTTCTGATTGGACCAATTGGGAAGAAGAAGCATCACTGGTGAGACCTAAGGCATCAGTTGGACTTATGAAGTTTGGGGAAAGAGAAAACTATATGCCAATTTTCCCAATAACCTTGAATTGTTCATAAACAAAAAACGCTAAAGTAGTTGGTGTAAGAGAAGTAATAAGAGAAGATAGCAGTGAGCAGACACTGAGCAGACCTCGTGAGACGAGTAAGGAATTCAAATCTAAGACTCCAATGGGACAGTCATTGGAACTGAAACAAGAGTGGCATGATATGACACTTTAAAAAGATCACTCGGTGGAAAGATGGTTCACTGGGAGACATGAGCAGAAATTAGGACTAGAAAACTGAAGTCAATAGAAATGAAAGTGGTGTTAGGTAAGCTGATAACCATGGATTTAAAGAGAAATGGAAAAGAGGGCTTGGCAATTACTTTAAAAGCAGGAAAAGACAATAGGGGTTGATAACCAAGAGCTATGCTGAATATTCATTGATAAGTGGTTGAAGATAAGGACATTTAAAAAGTACCCCAGACCAAATCCCTCAGAATGATGACTTTTAAGAAATAAGGACCTGGGGTTTGAAAGATGCTCAGTGGTTAAAGGCTTATTCTCTTCTCCAGAGGATCCATACCCACTTGTGACTTCAGCTCCAGAGCCAAAGATGCCTTCTTCTAGCCTCTGGGGGCATAGGTGCTCAAGTGTACTTATCTACCCCTTCCCCTAAGCCCTCCATCTCCACACACAAACACATAATTTTTAAAATTAAAGTTCAATTAAAAATAAGAAATAGTACAAAAAGAGAAGGCTCTAAAAGGAATAGAGAAGGACAAGAAAATCAGAATAACCATGTCCTGGGAGTAAAGGGAATTTTCCTCAGAAAGCAGTCAACAGGGTCAAGAATAAGAAAATCCTATCTGTCCACTAAGCTGAATAATGCTAAACTCAGTGCCCCAGTGATCAGGTTAAAGGTTTGTGTACTGGAATGTTGGGCAGAAGGTGAGGTCACAGAGCATTGGAAGGAATGAATACTAATGAGGAAGCATATGCTTGGTTAGGAAAGAAAAGAATTTTTTAAAAAGGATACATTGTACTTGGAGCAGACATTGCAATTTCAAAAGTTGGAAAAGAGATATGAGACTAAAGCTAAGAAACAAGCAAAGTGCAAAAGAGAATATTTAATTATCCAGCAACCAACAAGGAACATTAACATTTTAGGAATGTTAGTGTTCACAACTTATTTTGCAGGTCAATATCAATCACTTCATATCTATTTGTCTACCATACTCTCTTCAGCTTTTCAGACAATACCTGGAACAAACTAGATTTTAATAAGTATGTAGAAAAAGAGCAGTAAAAATCCAACAATTACTGCCCTTTATTAACATGAGTTATTACAAAGTCAGTTTGGATAAGTCTATGAAAAGTAAAACAGAAGATGACAAAGAAATTTTTATCAGTAAACACTAGAAGCCATTTATATTGGGTACTGTAGCTAGATATTATTCAATAATTATTCCTTTAGTATAAATATCTGCATTTAATAGCAAGGAAATATTTTCTTCATTAATGTTTTAATAAGTTTTTGACACCATTACAAGATATCTGATATAAACAACTCAAGAAAGGAAATATTTATATTTGGCTCATGGTTGCTTGGCTCCACTGATCTGCATCAGAGACAAGATAGAATAAATTCCCTAAGAGCAGAACCAGGTACCAGGGCTGTTCACAAAGGTGGTCAAAAGGCAGAGAGGCAGAAAGAGGAAAGGGAGGAGAACACCACGCAAACAATGAACACCACCACCAACTAGGTCTCATTTCCAATTTTTCAATATCTCCCAAAGATAGCATCAAATTATAAATCTATAATTAGTCTTCAGGATCCAAAAATATACTAAAAACTCTCCAGGTGGTAAAAAGGTCACCAGCATGTAAACCTATAGGGGACATTTCATATTCTACCTCTTAAATTCTAAATGAGTTATCTTAAATACTAAATGATTCAAAGGTCTCTTTTAAAGAAAACATCCCTTACATAAAACACAGAAAAGGAGAAATCTCTAAAGACCAAATCAGGCTGTTCACCAAGATTTTGTACAACCCCCAAATTTTAAATTCTTCCCTTAATGAAAGAAATTTCACAGTATAAAATATTTTAAAAGTGTTTCATATTTTATCAAAAACAATGACAAATAAACACAAACAAGTGTTGATATAAAACTACTAAACAACATTGTGCTAATTTGGTGTAGGAGGTTCTTCTGTATTTGTGTTGCTTTCATTGGTGAATAAAGAAACTGCCTTGACATTTTGATAGGGTGAAAATCAGGTAGGCGGAGTAGACAGAACGGAATGTTGGGATTGCTTCTAGACCAATATGGTATGATAGACCATACCCTCCTAAAAGGTTGCCGTGAACACCCTCAAAAAATTACTTTGCTCAACTGCTGACTGAGATGAACCTAGCAAACAGGATACACCATGAAAGACCTGATTAACAGTGCCCATACAGCACGAAGCAGTTTGAAGAGAAAGAACTGCACCCATATTCCCAAATATTGTTTATAAATGTTCTTTTACATTTAAAGGGGGATATGATATAGATATGAATAATTTGCATTGCTATGGATTCTGCTTTAGTGATATAAATTTAAGGTCAATCTTGTTATATGTATATTTCTGCTCTTGATTAAGGTATTGTGATTGTGTAGTTCATTTAAAAAATGTAATGTATAATTAGGAAATATAGGTTGTTAATGGATAATCATCGATAATAGTCAAGTTTGTAGTCATGTTAGATTTTCTAGATATATTTTAGTTAGACAGGCATTCTTCATATCTCTCAAAGACTACAGAATATGGCATTTTAAATGCTTTGATAACTTAGGGCTTTTCATGACAATGAGACACGTCTGCTCCTGGCAGCACCAACCTACTTCAAAAGGAAGATGGGCATCAAAGAGGCTCCTTAGCCATTTAGGCAAAAAAACTGCTCTTGCCTGGACTATTGTATAAACTGGACACAAAGAACCCACAGAGAGAGGACTGCTGAACTTGCCTAACTGTGAGATGATCCAGCCAGCCAATTAATCTGCTTATCTCAATGTGCTTCTGCAGATATTTAGAAAAGGCAGGCAATAGTGATGCCATGTTACGAGCCTTAAGGACAGCTGAAGTCTTTAAGGTCCCTGAAAATGGCTACAGTATTATAATGCTGGGAAGCACTTAAGACTGAAATAGTTGTAGTAAAAAGAACTTATATAGATAAATAATTTTTATCTAATTTTTTTAAGGACTATGGCAAAGAATCTCAGGCCAAGGATGTCATCGAAGAGTACTTCAAGTGCACGAAATGAATAAATAAAAATTTTGGCTCATTAAAAAAATTTTAAAAAATTAAAAAAAATAAAGGTGAGATGATCCTTCAGGGTTCCTGATTCATAAAAGAGTCTGCGAGACATTCTACAAAATACAAAAGAAAGTGACTAAACTGTCTTTAAAATTTCCTGCTTTATAAAAAAGTCTGCTAAATACTATGGGCCTATAGGCTAAAGATAAATACCCCAACGGTACAAAATAACTTTGGGTGACTGTCCAAGAAGCGAGATGTCTCTGTCACTTCTAGAGTTTTGGAAGTTGCTTACTTCTCATTTACTTAGGTAATAGTATATCCTTCTAAAGTCTTTGATGGAGTTAAAGCATAGATAGTTATAATTGTTATATTAAAAGATAAAATAGATCTAAATATTGTAACTGTAGTTCTTGCTTGATAACTGTTTTGTTATATGTAATTTTACTATGTTAAAGTTAAAGCCTTCCTTTTTGTTTAAACAGAAAAAGGGGAAATGGTGTAGGAGGGTCTTCTATATTTGTGTTGCTTTCATTGGTGAATAAAGAAACTGCCTTGGCCTTTTGATAGGGCAAAAATCAGGTAGGCGGAGTAGACAGAACAGAATGCTGGGAGGAAGAAGGGCAGTGTGGCAGACGCCATGAAACTCCTGTCTGAGACTAACACTGGATAAGATCTTTCCCGGTAAGCCATGACCTCATGGTGAACACAGATTAATAGAAATGGATTAGATCAAGATGTGAGAGTTGGCCAAGAAAAGGCTAGATATAATGGTCCAGGCAGTAATTTAATTAATATAATTTCCATGTGGTTATTTCAGAGGGTTAAGCTAGCCGGGCAGCCGGGCAGCCGGGCAGCCGGGCAGCCGGGACAAAAAGTAGGCCTGCTCACCTTCATACTACACTAATTGTTTATGCTTACTAATATTAAACAGAAAACAAATATGATTCCAAATAAATACAAGTTTTAGTGGAAACTGTAGTAAATAACTGTTTGGTTACTCTTGATAAAAATGAATGTGCCATTGTAAATCAGAAATTACAACTATGGATGTGAATTATGATTTCAGCATATCTGGTAGACACAACAGTCACAGCACAGCAACAAAACTCAATAAAAACTCGTGTCTTCTTGTAAACTGCACTGTTGATAAACAGAATAAATGTTCAGAGTGTTAAAAAGAAAGTCCTGTGCCAAGAAACTCTATAGTACTTCGTAATTGTTCATAGATAACACGCCAAAGCGTTACTGAAAGAGGAAATATGTTGGTTGGCAGAAATCTGTTTTCATAAGGCCCTAGTATAATTGCACACATCTGATCAATTCACCCAATGCCCACCCAAATCATATCCAGAAACAAAGAAAATGCATAAGTAAAAAGAGGAAAAATTAACACTGCTATCAGGATAATTTTAGGCCTCATACGTTCTTCAACTCTCATTCTGTCTACAAATCTACATGTGTGTGTTTCCCTCTGATGAACCACACATTCCCATGGAGCAGAGGGTGACCTTGCCTAAAGCTCAGGAGGTCCTACAGCGACACAAAGAGCTACAGTTCCTTTTCCTCATAAGATAAAGTCAAAACTACAAGTGTAAAGACCTAAAATTACATCTCTATAATACATACATGAAGAATAGTAATTTCAATTTTAATTTTTTTCGAGACCATTCTTATTAGGCTGTAATATAGTATCATAGATCATTAAAACAGACAATTGTAAACTATGAAGGAGACCACAAGAGGGAAAAAGATGTAATGGAAACTAAGGAAGGCAATAGGGTAAATGAAAGAATACAGAGATAAACAGGAAACAGAAAAGTGCAAGAAGGAGGTGGAAAACGGGAAAGGGGAAGGAGAACCACAAAACCAATTTTTTTCTTTGAAAATACCATAATAAAACTTAATACTGTGCAACCTAACTTTAAAAAATTAAAAATAGCCAGTCATAGATGAAGAGAGAAATAGTCAAACAGTAAGGGGAAAAGGATTCCTTTGACACCAAACACAAAGATTAGTTATCATATAGATAGATAGATAAATAGATAGATATAGATATATAGAGAGAAAGTGATAAGAAATCATTGACTTCTTTTTGTCCCAGAATCAATAATCATATAATCATTAGGGAAATAAAAGAAAGAATGACAATAAGATACAGGGATTTGAGACCAAGACCATCATACACTGATAGCAGACACGCAAAACAGAACAGTCAGGGTAGAAAACAACGGCGTGACAGTTCTTAAGAAATTAAACATACAACCAATCACTGTATGTTCCAGTAATGCCAACCTAGGCATAAACATAAAAGAATGGGAAAGAATCTGAAAGTCCAGAATGGAAGGATTTAGTCAGATTATTTATGCATCAAAATTCATAGCAACAGTATTCAAAATACTTCAAAGGAACCAAATATCAATAACGGCAGAGCCATACATTAGAGTACTATTCTGCCTTAAACAGAGAAGAAATTTTGACACGAGTTACAATATAGATGAACCTGAAAGGCTTAAGACTTAGTGAAATAGGACAACACTTACATGATTTTATTATATGAATTACTTAGATTCAGAGACAGAATATAGATGACTTTCCTTCTAGTTCCAATTCATGAGAACTTGCTTTTCTGATCTTAAAATACCATCTATGTCTAACCCTCTGATAATTAACATTTTATTACACTTATTAATTTCATGTGCCTGTGCACATTACACAAGTGTGGGGATCAGAGAACATCAACCTGTGGGAATCCGGTTCTCTCTTTCGACCACTTGGATCTCAGGAACTGACCTCAGGCTGGTCTTTACCCACTCAGCTCTCTTGCCAGTAACCCTTTCTAATTTTAAGTATATAAAGCAAAATAAAAGGTTTCTTGTATATAGAAATAATTTTGATACTTGTATAGCTGGGTTGCTCAATATACACTTAACTAAAGTAGGTAGAAATCTTGCTAGTAATGGTATTATAATGTTCATACTCTATCAGTGGACAAACAAAAATGCTGAGAAAAACTATATCCCACTTCTTCATCCTGTTTGGTTCTCACACTAATCTATCTCAGTTCAGCTAGCCCAGTCAGTTCACACAACACAGGGACTTATGCTTAAAACAGGCCAAACAGTCTAAATGAAAATCTAAGAAATTCTTTCAAAAATAAAGAGGTAAAAGGCAGAGATTTAATGAGATGTTCCTATGTTGACTGCTTTTTGATTTCTTTAGAATGAATTCATACAAGCCCAGAGTTTTCTTCTGTATATAACCATCATAACACAGCTTTTAAAATGCCCTTGTTTCTGTACATAATTCTGTGTTATAACATGAAAATATTTAAGTATCTCAGCACCTTCTCTGAATAAAACCAGAACTTTTTTTCCTCTACTTTTTTATTGTTATCTCAGTCCTAGACTAGTCACATGCCAGTATTTAATGTCTTTCAATTTTTATAAACAAGCCAAACTGTTCACTTGAATATTATTACCTTTGTTGAATGAATTTCATCTCAAATTTTCATTTTCAGTTTTCAAATAAAAAATCAAAATCCTCAATATGTAAAGTAATCCTCTAGTTAATTTTTCACTGTACTTCTCCTGAATCCACTCAAAATAATTTGATAATATGGCATTTTAATACACTCATCAAAATTAGAGGCTATACAACTTGTTTCAAATTTTATAATAGCAAGTGTTAAACAGATTCAGCTTGTGACATTTTTAGTTAAATCTGTTGGTGATTAGAGCTGATGAGAAACATTAATAAATCCAGTAACATTTTCTACACAGCTATTTTGAAATGTCAGTTATTACTAATCAATGGACTTCTTTTCTGACTGATCAAATGGCTCACAACACAGTTACAATGACTAATTTTTAGATCTCTTCACAGGTTATAGCCACAGAAACCTTGATCCAAATAGTGACTAGCTCTGTGTATTCACATTTCTCCAACAGGGAAAGGGGCAACTATACTAATGGTAATAGTTCCATTTATATTTCAAAAGCAAATGATTAAATGTGATCTCCTGTTTAGTTAACACCTTCAAATTAATTTACTTCTTAACTGCACTAACATCCGGTATTCAACCATGTCGAGTATCAACTCAAGGACAAGCTGTTTTGTGTTATGACAGATGTCAATTGGTCAGTGAACCACAAATTTAGATAAAAAATTCTCAGAAAGTTTGGTGACTGCTGTGGTTAAAATGTAACAATGTGAAAAATATTGAACACAATATTAGGAATTATAACACTGTTAAAACCCCAGTTAAAATAGTCCCAATAAGAATGCTATCATTTTAATTGGAAATTATATGCCAATAAAAGAATTCACACAGACAAACGTGTTAAACCAATCCTCCAGAAGTGTTAGTTGAAAGGCTCCTTTCAAAAAATGGAAATTGTTACAAAGCATCAATTGCTTAAACTACAATGAGTCTTTCTGCTCAGATTGCTGCTCATATTATCCTCTTCACTCATGATTTTATGGGGAAAACATGACAAGAGTTACAGAAAGAATATTTTTATTTTAGCATTTGAAGGGGCTTCAGATTTCAAAAGACCACATACATAATGTGGTTGTTTTTACACAATAGCTCCTGCTGGATATGGTGGATGGTTTTTCAAGGGGTAATTAAACGCAAATTAAAAGGTTCTTTGATCTCCATATGACTGGCTGGTGAGAGACTCACATTGCAAAATGTGTAGTGACAGGGTTTGCCCTAGCCCTCTAAAATGAGACCCAGCAGGAGCCCTGTCCAGTGGCTGACTCATGGGGCCCAGCACTTCCCAACAGTGGGCAAGGCTAGTTGGTTGGGAGTGGCAGATGGTCTCATTTGTTGTATATTGTATATCTTCACTCTTCACTTAAACTGAGGTGAACACTGCCCACAGGTGAGAAGAAAGCACTATGTCTGCACCTGCCACTTCTACATCAGAAAGAATCAACGCTAGTTCACAAAGAATGTGGAGGGAAAAAGAATCTGTTCAGTTGGCTTTAGTCACTAAATAGTGTTTCTAAGCAGACTGGGGCCACTACGCTCATAAATATCAACGCTTTCCAACTAGCTTTCACATCTCCTACTCCTTAATTTTCCTTAACATTAAGCTCATTAATCTTTTAAAGCATCTCGCTAAAAAGTAGTCTCAGAAAGTATAAAGCATATTTATAAATGTGTATGCTCCTCCATTCGCTTAAAGAAATGGTACAAAAAGAGTCAAGAGCAAGTATCTGAAAACCTAATAGAATTGAAATAATAATACCACAGTAATAGACTTCTTAGTTTTATATCATGAACCAAATTTTCTTAAATGGAAATTTAAAATTAACACTGTCGAGGGCTTTAACATGACCTGCTTCACTTCACCATTGTGCAACCTTCAAAAATAGAGAAACTCGAGGTTTAAATTAAAGCAAGCATGCTATTTTCTCATAAGCAGACAATGAGTATTCACCCCGATAATCAGAGCAGACACAGCCATCAGTATTAGTTCCATATATACTTGAGATATGGATAAGTCCCAATACCCATAGGCAGACAGTGCACATCAACTGATAACACAGACAAAACAAGTCACTTCTGAAACCCTGAAGGTGACTATTGCTTTTGGTTGCTAATTTCAAAATATAATCTATACTACAACTCAAATATTTCAATAAAAAATTTTAAACCTCTTTATATGCATATAGCTTAGGCACAAGAGCATAAATGTAAAACCTGCTATTTTCTACCTACACTTTTCATAAACAGATTAAAGTAGGGTATCTGGAACATTTTCGAGTGTTATGAACAAAATATATCTTTGAATTGACTGGCATTACAAACAAGAGGCTTTATGTGGACTTGAAAACTGTAACAGATTATGGAGTTGATGACTGACTAGAGCAGCTTCCTACCTAAGGGGCTTAGATTTTCATTAACAGCACTGGCTTGGTGATCATATTCACAGAACTATAACAATAGGAGGAATAACTCATATACTGAACAGAAACGTAAGATTTCCAATCCAAATCATGAACAAAACTCAGTAAGGTACAAACCAAACTTGATGAATATCAAGTCCTTTTCCTAATTCAGAAACATGGGAATTAACCACAATTTATGTAAAAAGTTGCAGTTAGGTAATTGCTATAGGTTATCTTCTTTAGGAAAGAGATTTAATACTAGAATTATAATAGCCAGGTAAAATAAGAAACAGTCCTGAGTACCTCATGCCTCACTGAGTGGTAGGCTGGTTGGTTCTGAAGAGTATCACTGATATGCAGTAGCAGTTACAAATGCAAGAGGAAGGGGTCTGGAAACTGGCCATATAGACTACCATCCTTCATTGCCAATCTGGCAACTTTGTCAAACTCACTCTTCTATATATAGGGCTGGACAATGTTTCTAAGTCAGTAAACTGTTTTATCTCAAAGCTTTCCCAGGTCTTCCAACCTCTTCCACAAACAAAGGGAACTTCTTATCGCATTCCATCCTTAACTGGATCTAGTGGTCTAAACTACCTTATATGCTCATGTTTGTTGTATGGGAAGGCAGATATAAAATAGTGGCCTCCATTTAAAATTAATTATCAACTTTTTAACCTCAGGAGTGCTTTACAAGATGGACTAAAGAATGCATTACTAGAAGGGAAAGTTTATGTGGATCTAAATAGATATTCTTGAAATTTCTTTTAAGTGATCATAAGCACACTGAAAAACAAAGATGTAGGGGACGCAGGGAACCCCCGGACTGGGATCAAATTCTCTTGAGTCCTTACAAATTGGGTTTACCTCATGCAATTCACTAATTATTTTAAGACTATCACTATTAAAAAAGAAAACCCAATTGATTTTCATACTATCTCAGTTAGTATTATCCTTTCTACAATGGTCCATGAGGAGAAAACATGCTTGGGTTTATGATTATCTTCACTTCAAAAATTGTTAGCTTTCATTTGTGATTAAAAATTCAAATTAAGGGTACAAATCTTTATGCCTGACAACTGATTTTCATCCAAGAAATCATGCTTCAGTCATGCTAGCAAGAATAACTACCAAGTGTCAGGGAAGACTCTTCAAAACACAACATACATTTGAAAACCTGCTCCTCCACTTTAACATGCCTTGCACAGTAGAAGTATTACTCATGGCTGTGACATGAAGCCTGAGAGTTATGAGACACTGCTGTCATTCCTTTTGTGAATTATGACTTTTGGTCATATGGGTTTGATATCAATTATAAGGGTACTTCACCTAACATACAGATATATAATAGTGTGCCTCGATGAAATGCAATTCATTCCTATCTTAGAGACATTATCACACAGCTCACAAAGGACCAAGCTTAAGTTCATCTTGAAGGTTATTCACTTACAGGGAAAGAGTATTTTTCCTTTTAAATGTTGCTCCTACTTTCTTATTAAATTAAGAATGTCTGTGGATTACCAAACTCAACAAAGGGAGTATATATGATTAAATGTACAAGTCAATCTTGTTTATGCATTGGTGTGCTTATTGGTATAGTTTCATATTTATACAAAATAATTTTCTCTATTGAGTATCTGTGTTTATTAAACAGGAAGTCTTTTCTTTACATTTAAAATATTTCTCATACTATATAAAAAGGTAAACTTGATTACATTAAAAAGAAAAACTAAAATTTCTATATCACACAAAAAGAAAATATATACCACAATATTTGCTTTTTTCCTATTGTATGTTTTTAAAAAATTAAAAATACAGGAGAACTAGTTTCAGGCAAATTCCTTCCAATCAAAAGTCTACAATATAGAGACAAGCATCCTACATTCAAATCCTAATTTCACCTTTCCTACCACGAGCAACTGTTCATTTTCTTCTACTATAAAGTGAAATGATAATGAAGATGTATCACATGAGCTGTTATAAGGGTTTTAAGAAGTCTAGACCATAGTCTGATATATATTAGGTATTAAATAAGCACTAGTGTGTTATGGTGTTATTAAGTCCCCATTTTTAAATGCATCAGTATATGTGAGTTCACTAAGATTACATTAATTACTATATATACTGGCCTAATACCTTTTAGAAATATTACAACCAAATATCCTACACATGTACACTTAAAAATAACAGTGCTCTGTTTAGAAAATATCATTAAGAAAGATCTGGTGCCAAGGCAACCGTTGATTAAAGCAATTCATGATACAGATCCTCTGATGCTTTATGATATTTAATTCACTTAAATATACAAACACATTGGGTAAAATACATCAATATTAAGTAGATTATTCACTTACACTACCCTAAGATTTGTTCGCTGAGAAACAGAACATTTAAACGGCATCTCATAGCTGTCCCTTCTCCTGGCTCACCCTGTCCTTTGTCTCAGGCCACTCTTTCAGAAAAATAAACCCAAGTGTCTGCTGTACTGAGTTACAGGCTTCAGCAGACAACAGAAATCAAGTCTTCATAATGTTCCTAAGCGGATGTACCCACCCCCAGATGTACACTGGCATCTCTTCTTGAGGGTCACACATTTATCAGGCTTCCAATAAAAGCTACATTCTTCCTGGAGCCGTCCACTTTCTGGAGCCACACACCTCTTCCTGCTACACAAACCACCTTGCTCCTGCAGCTGGCCTCCAATCCCCAGATTAGACACTGACTACGCTACTAACCTCTGGCTCCAAGAAATCAAAAGAGAGTTCATCTTTCTACATCCAATGGTCATGTGGCAGTTACCAAATAGCAAAGGATGAGAATATACAGAGCAGAGGGGAAGAAATAGCAAGTAAGCAGGGACTCACAGGCTGTCATGGAAGCAGAACTGGCATCTCCACTGTCTGTAAACTAAAAGGCCACTGCAGACCACGTGGCAAGAGGACACTTGGAAATGTTTCTGATTGAGAACCCACAGTAGTTGTTCCATCTTCTACCCACATTAAGTTACAATGCACATAGGCTCCAATCTTTTCCTGTTTTTTTTTTTCAATTAAATCCTGTATATCACATGCTATTCCTAATTTTGGAAACATGTTTTCCAAGAGGAGAAGACATACTATGAACGAAAATCAACTGTGACAAGTTCAATAGAGCTAGCTATGTGTTTCCAGTCTGTTTCTTCACAAGAGCAAGCGAGAGTCAGGAAATAGCCCATAATCCCTCACTATTTTCTTTTACAAACACTTTTTGAGTCATCAAATAGCAATTAAGAAGAAGGGAGTTAGTTAAAAGAGACATATGCCATGTAAGTAAAGGAAGAATACAGTGTCTAGGAATTTATAAAATACATAGCAAATGATAAGTGATACCTGAAATAAAGGAAGCCTACAGATTCATTAATTCAATTATTTAGTTATTAAACAATTGATTGAGGAGATGTCACATATCTAGGCATTGAGGTCATGCCATGTAATACAAACAAGTTAAAATTACATGTCTGTAAATGAGTCTCAAAGGCAAGTGAAATGCTTAAACATAAATAGTGCATATTATTCTGCAAGGGTACAGGAAACAGTGGGAAAGACTGTGGAAGAGAGATTGAGAAGGATTGCAAGAAGATGGCCATGACTTAAGAGGGACTTAAAAGGAATCCTGGGACATCACCACTATGTGGTAGAGGATACTAGCCAGGCAGAGGGACTCATGCAAAGAATGAACTGAGGTCACTCTGGGGGAAATAGAGTCTTGCAGTAGCTGATGGCCCTGGGAATGAGGGGAATCCTTGAAGGGCTCTAAATATCTAAGAAAAGACTTTGGAATCTCTGCTATACCGAGTGGGCAGTTAGTTATTAGCAATTAATAAGAGCTCAAAGTGATGACAGGCTACTGAAATTCTCAGAATACTGGATGATTTCTATTAGAAAAGGGCAAGAGATAGAGTCAGGAAGGTAGATGCAGAACAGAACAATATAAATAATTAAATGAAACAAAACAAAACAAAGAGTTTAGGCCTAGGATGCTTCTAAGGAATGAAATATTTAGGAGAAACACTTTACATAAATTAGTACCAACTACAGTTGGGCACCGTTGGAGATGACTAATTATGCCATTAGTGATGGCATTCAATTGAACATAAGTAGAAGGGGGGATATGCTTTAGGAAGAAATAGCAAGCAGTTTCTTTTGGACGAGGCTTTAGGTACAGGACATGGATTAGACTAGGCATGGAGCTTGCAGATGCAGATTTGAGCATCATTACCATACAAGTGGAAATTGAAACTTTAAAATTAAATAAATGTCAAAAAAACGGATATATGAGAAAAGTATGTCAGCTTCACATAACAGCATACTTGCTATGCTTTTGTCAGAATTTGTCAAATACCATGTTTAAAAACACTGTTTCCGTACTAATATACAAGCAAGGCTGAACATTAAAAAACAAATACTTTAATTTACATTTTCTTTCTCGGGTTAAAAAGTAAAGTATATAAACAAAAACAATTAAGAAATAGATATTCTACACAGAAAACTATAAAATCCCTACTTTTCTTGGTATCTGTTCTCAGAACACTTCATGGTTAATAACTGACAGCCTTAGTAACCTGCCTAAGAGCCTGAACATGATACATTTTGTAGTAGTAGCATTCTAAGTCAAAGAATGGGTAATAGCAGTTTACAAAGATTTGATCCTCACTCCTCATCAAGGAAACTCATCTGTGCAAGAGAAGAAGACCATTACAGAAAACCACAGCTAATCAAAATGCAGACTAGGAAACCCAGTCTCAATGGATACACTTTTAACACTACTTGACCTAAAACTTAGGAAACATTATGGAAGAGGGGGTGGGAAATTGTGAGATTGATAGGAACGGGGAATTTGTTATGAGATTGTGATTCCTAACACTGTCAGAAGCTCCACCCATAAACCTTCCCCAGCATAGCTGCCTAAACATGACCTGAACAAGGATAATAGCAACAGGCATGAAAAGTGGACAGGAGGGGGGGGAGCCGAGCATGAGGCCTCAACGCTACACAAATACCACAGACAACTAAGGAGTGCTCAGAGTGGGAGAAATGCTCTTCTCCAGGGAAGAGCACACTAGTTGGTTATCCTAAACCAAATGATCACCCTGAAAACACACAAGTCATCTTTTACAGACTGAGCAGGTTATATTTAGGGATATATAGACATATATCTACCTCCAATAACAATTAATGAAAAAAAGA
Source organism: Ondatra zibethicus (assembly GCA_004026605.1). Taxonomy (NCBI): domain Eukaryota; kingdom Metazoa; phylum Chordata; class Mammalia; order Rodentia; family Cricetidae; genus Ondatra; species Ondatra zibethicus. Next base: position 15,743 of record PVIU01005374.1, on the reverse strand, counting down.
GGCCATAAATTTGAAAAAGAAAACAGAAAGACATATGGGAAGGTCCAGAGGGAGGAAAGGGAAGGGATAAATGGTGTAATTATATTATAATCTCTAAAGGAAAAGGGAAAACCAGGACGCAAGGTTAAGAACTGAAAGGACAAACGCTGTTTACAAGAAGCCACACACGTCTATGTGTGTGCCTTGTGCTCCTCTTTACACTGCCAATTATAGGTTTAAAAATGAGAAAGGCAAAGGCCACAGGTATAACCCTCACTAATTACAAAGTCTCTTTCCATGTTAGGAAAGCAATTTTGGTCTCTGAATAAATAATGCTCCTTTTTTTTTTCTAATGAAGCCTATCTAGACTTTAACATGGCAAATTTCCCATCATTTAGTCAGAAAAATATAAGAATATGTCATGAATAGGGCCTTTAGAAAGTAGTCAAATGAGCAAATCAATATTTAGTCTCAGACCAGACATTCTTTCCAGCTTTATCTTAACAGACATGTTGAGACTTTAATACATGAATATTTGTTAAGGTGTCGGGTTTATAGTGACGACTTCAGAACACCAGGAAGAACAATGAGCTTCCCGTTTAACGTGTATGTAATAAAAAGGCTGTAGCAACAACAAAAAATGTTTCTATTTGCAATTTTATAACAGTAGTCCTATGTAACATTGGGAATTTTAAAGAAGAAATGTGTGATACCCCACCCCTACCAAAGCAGAGTATTTTGGCCTCACTTTGATTTTCTTATGGTGCTGGGAACTAAACCTGCAGCTTGGAACATGCTGGGCAAAAACTCTACCATCGAGCTACATCACCAGGCCTTGTTTGTCTACCTTAATTATAAACAGTGAGACAGGAAACTACCACACTGCTCATCTGATTCTGTAAGCATAGAGATAGGCTGTGATATCATCTTACTTTTTTAAAAAAGGAGAAAATCTTCCAAAATCATTCCCTGAGAATGTAAGAGAGAAATAATAGGTTCATAATCGGAAATCATGTGGGGCTCATGTAATGCTTGAAAGCTATTAGCAGCAAGCACAAGCCCCTGCAAATGCCCTCTGTGCAAGCTTGATTCCTGATTTACAGACCTAGGACAATGCTAGTATCCACTTCATTATGAGTTTGTAAGAGTATGGTCCAATTCTTTATACATAAAGACTTTTAGCACCGTCAATGCATCCCACTCTGACCCACCTTTTCTTTTCTGTAGCATATCTCATCCTGCAAAGTGTACATTTAATTATTATTTTTACTGTCGGTTTCCACTACCAGAATGTACGTCCCATGAGGTAATATACTGTTGCCTATTTTATCAATGACATATTTTAAAGAACACCAATACTAGTACGAGCCAAAATTATATACTAAATTAATAAGACTGCCAGAGATTATTCAAAATAAAGCATATATAGAAATACCACCTTTAATCATTGGTAGATTTTTTTATGAAGTCATAAAGAAACTCTTCTACCCAAATCAACACATAAGGCTGTGTGACACCAGATATTAATTACTTAAGTATGTCATAAAGAAATGACTGATTATTTTTTTTTTAAAAAAAGTAAAATAAAAACCTCTGCTGTCATATCAAGAAAAAGGATTTTGATTCTATAGTTAAAAAAGAAATAAATGCAAATTTATAGAAATCTACATTAATTTATCAAAAATGGATTTTTTCCCCAGATATACAAACTAAGTAAAACAAACATTAGTAAATAATTAGGCCTAAAATATATAGTTCCAAATGCAACTGAGATGGAGAGGTAGGCACAGACAGGTGCTCTCAGCACTAGATTCCAGCAACAGGAACCACGTACACAGCACCTGCACATCAGTAATAGGGAGGGATATACTTGTCTCTGAGGTGGGAACTAAAATCCAATTAATTATAATTTTACAAAAAAAAACCCTAAAATGTACAAAAAGTTAATAGGCCCATTCAGATGCATTTCTCACAGTTGCTTCCATTTTGAGCAGCTGAACCTGTGAATGATCTTACAATGTTGGTGACTTTTGACACTTTTTCACTATTAAATGTTCAATTGTGTCCTTGTTATATTAAATAAGAGAGAAGACATTAAATACAAATACAGTGATTTCCTTAAAGGGATACATGTAGGTTATTAATAAAGCCCTTCTAAAATATTTTTAGTTTGAAATTTTAAACAAATCATCACTCCATTCTCAATTAGATGACATCTTTACCATGAAGATACGGAATAAAGGAAAAGGATGCCACACAGAACGCCTACTCAAGAATCAATCCTGCTTCATCTAAATTTCTTTCTATGGAGGTCAGTTTTTAATGAGCTCTCTCCTATTTGTACAATGATATCATATAAAATCATAATAATGCGGCCTTTAAAAAAACTATAGTGATAAAATGACTCCTAGAGATATTCTCTAGACTGCCTTGCTCAGCCATCACCAGAGAGGCCTCCTCCTGCAGCAGACGGGAACCAAATACAGAGACCGACAGCTGGCATTATAAAAAGAGCAAGAAAGTTTGGAACACTCAGCCCTAAATGGGCTGTCTCCATTAAATTCCTCCCCTCAGAGCTCAGGGAACCCCATGGAAGAAGAGGCGGAGAAAACATAGGACACAGAAGGGATGGAGGACACCAGGAGAATAAGGTCCTCTAAATTAACATGATCAAAGCTCATATGAATAATAAGTTAATAAACAAAATAGACATATTATTACAATATTGATTACATAGTATATCTACATAATATATACACAGGATATATATCTACATAATATATATAGTATATATACATAGGTTATAATTATAAGAAAAAGCATATGTATAAAAACAAAGATACTGGCATAAAACAATATTCTTTTCATCCAGAAATTGTAAATAATCTGGACATAATCTTAATATTATATTATTGGGAAAAAAGATCTTAGATCTTAAATATACATAATATTGGAAACACTGAGGTAATTTCTTTGAGAAAGAACATTTCCTATGTATACTTTATGACATAAAATTCACAGAAAGTAAGATTTAGTATTTATTATAATTTTATATTTAATATAAATAATATTTATATTTACTATTTAATATAATTACATAAAATGTTGACCTACCAAAATAAATGTGGTATATAATTTGCAGCACATGTTAAAGAATGGTAAGTAAATCTGGGATGTTCATACACACACAGCACCACTCTGCAGCGCTGATCAATGGGTATCAGGTTTAAAAAGAAAGGTAGAAATAGCAGCAGCATATTGTTTAAACGACATGGCAAAGGTTTAAATCGTCTCAATCGGGACTCAATTTTTTTCCTTCCAGTTTTTCCAGCTGTTCTCTTCCAATTAAGTACTCTTCATTTCAAATACACTTAATTAGTTCCATTGATCAAAGCCCACACTTAGGAGGCTTTCTCCTCGCTGCCTCACGTCTGCGAGGAAACCACCAACAAAAGGAGCTGGATTCAGCTAAAATGTCTTAAGACAGCATTCCTCCCTCACACATTTTCAGCCAAAATTATCATTTCAGAAACAATCATTCTTCCTTTAGCAAAGACAGGAAATTATATTTTGTGTTTCAACTGGTAAATGGTCAAATTGCTTCTAAGAAAAAGTATTGGATAACAACAAAAATAAAATTAAAAAGCTATCCACATTAACATAAATCCAACTAATTTTGTCATGATATAATTTCTAGTTATTTTATGAAGAGATATTATTAGCAATTGCTTTAAAATAACCAAACAGATGAATTGCATTTTTCCCCACAGGTACTGGCAAAGCTGGCAGCCTTTCTTCCACTCTGCTGGGGCTCAACAATACTGCCCATCCCAAAATAAGACCATGCTCAAAATGGGTTTTTCTTGATGCAGCTACCGTATTTTCCATAACGCAATTTATATAGGATTCTAGTCAATAAAAAGAAATATGGTTTTCTTCTAAACTGTCACAAAAATCTATATCACAGCTTAATCAAGCCGCACAGTCTAAAGGCAACCTGAACAATCAACAGACGGCAGCATGCTCACTGCTCTGACATGTTAACGAAGGCTTTTTTTGGTTATTTAAAGACTTTGGATATTGAACAATCTTGCTTCTAGTACCCATGGCATGAAGCGAATAAATCAACTGACAGAAGCCATTCGTCACACACATTTAGCCAAATTAAACAGATTAAAATACATGGTAGGCAGAATGAATTAATTCTCCAAATGAGACTTACATTAAAATGGCATTAAACTTGAAAGAACACAAATGTGAGCAATAACACAATCTCATGCGTTTGTAATTGTACACTCTAAATTTTCAATTAATTTCTTAATGTTTACTTGAGTGCTCACAATGATCTTTATTCCAAATGTCCACTGATCTCTTTTACTACTGCAAAGACAGACCCTCCTTTACAAGAAATTAAACAACTACTCTTTATAGAGGTCTTTAGCTGTCTAGGGAATTAAGATAAAACATATCCATAGCACTGTTTAAAGAAAAATAAAAACAGGAACTAAAATGTATCTTAACAAACATCTGCAAAGGAAAGACATGTTTTAGTAGTTATTGAAACGAACTGTACTAATTGTTAAATGGCAAAAGACTTCAGAAAATGTGGAGGTCCCTAAGCAGACATATTTAAATTAGATGCTATCTTCACAAGAAAACTTACATGTTAAAAAAACAAACAAACAAAAAGCTGGTCATCCATTCCAAGTGTATATGATACCCAAGATCATATACATACAGGTAACATTATACAGACTGAGAAGGTTATAGCTGTATATTTAGGAATATATATGTGTACATGCATGTTTGTATATATGTAACAACAGAGAAAAAGAGGCCATGAATTTGAAATAGAGCAAGTGGGAGAATGGAAGGAAGGAAGACAAAAAGAAAAAATGTTACAATTATAACTTCAAAAAGTAAAAATTATTATATTAAAAAATGTAAAAACGAAACCACATCATCTCTCCTTAGGAAAAATGTATTCAAAACCACTGCCTAAAGGTACAGTTCTTAGACATATGCTTTGCAGTTATCTAAGGAAATCATTGAGCTCTTTCACCTTCTTCCCGGTGGGAAGAAGTCAAAGGCGTTCAGATGGTAATAGTAATAGACTTGCTATATTGCTAAGAAAGAAAGCTCTATTTTTAATTTTTAGTTAAAATTTTTACTCTTTTCTTTGAAGAGAAAAGGGTTTATTTCAGCTTGTAGTTCATCATCCATGGAAGTTAGAGTAGGAACTCAAGGCAGGAACCTGGAGGCAGAAGCTGGCATAGAAGCCATGGGGAAATGCTGGATAATGCTGCTTACAGGCTTGTTCATCATGGTTTTCTCATCCTGAATATTTTTTAGTTGTTTTTAATTGATCTATATATTTTTCCTAGTTCCCTTTTTTTTTCTCTTCTCTCCAAAATTTTACTCTAAAAGCTTTGTGGACTAAGGGGTGTATATACTGTGTGATTCACTGGGTCACACTATAGCTTCCATGCCAAGACTTTGTTTTATTTTTGGCTATACTTTTAAATTTTATTTTGTTTTGATGGGGGAAGTCACAAGGGCAGAGGAAGGAGTCGAGGGGATGGAGAGAAGAGTATGATCAGGATTCATGACGTGAGACGCACAAAGAATAAATAAAAAGCTAACATAAAAATTGAATTCTTATTTTCTGGTGATACTTCTTTAAAGTTGTTGGTGAATATTCACAATTCATAGTAATTAGAAATTTTGGTCACATTTTTAACTACTTTTAGCCATCTGTACCTAAACAACAACAACAAAATCCTTAATCTCAATAAAACTATCCAGTATTTTATCCTCAGTACATTCAAAGAAATTTAGCACAATGAATGTGAAGATTTAGCAATTAAAATTAATCAAAATGATACAACGACAGGCTAAATACGCCATATATGAGCTTTGCAAAACTTGCTGCATGTCTGGTTCTATGACAGGTAACACAAGTAAGAGATTTGATGCCCACTCCAAGCTAATATCTTTAAAAAGCAGCACTCAGTTGACTTCCTCGACTACAGTATAAAGAACATGTGTACTTTTTCTTAAACAGCCTATACTATATATATTGCCACTACAACTTAATAATTCTTGAATTCAACCTTGTAATTGCAGAGGCTTTCACAGCCTAATGGGCATGTGTGTGCCTCTATATGTTCCAAGGCTTTAGTAATGATTCTAGTTTCACAATTAAAAGGTTTTCCACAAAATCAAGTCACAGCTCACAGGCTCAATGTCACAGTGACATGTGTCATCCTGGACCAAATCGACAGTTCCACTTCAAGTTTCCAGCCATCCCTCAAAAGATGCTGCCCCAGTCCATGGCTTGAAATATTAACCAAAGGTCCAACAAATCACATTCCTGTGCCTGTGCTTACCAGTAGTGATGTCATCATCCACGAGGTCATGCTCTTCTTCCTGGACTTTGGCTTCCGGTCCTGAGGCATCTGGAGCTGCTGCCATAGTCTGCATGGCTTCTGCAGTGACTCCAGCTAAAACAGGCAAGAGCGACAAGATTTCACTTTACAGAATGACAGAAGCAGAGCGAAACTTGTAAAACTGCTTATCTACTACTCCAAAGATAGTCTGACAAAGTACAACACACAGATAAATAACTAAAGCACTCATCTTTGTTTTTTTTTTTTTAGTTATATGGAAGGATGTGCATGGGTATATCCTGTATTAAGTTTTAATCAACAACTGAGAAATGTTGACCCCAAATGTTGACGTAAATTATATTTTTTGATTCATTTCACCAAGACTTTTGCTATACTCATGCTATCAATCACCGTATCACTTATGTTATCTTATCATCAAGAAGTTTGCTATATTCATGTTATCCTATGAACAGAATTGTGCAGCAATCAGGTGGACAAAAGTACTGTGTGAGTGTGTTCACAGCGTGGGGCTAGCAGGAAACTGAGCACAAAAGAAGGAGCTGTGCTCTGAGAACTGTACTGTTTATTGTGTACTGTTTCCAAAGAAAACAGTTCCCGCTATGAAAGAACTGGGGGTGAGGAACGTACTTAGCATACCAAACACAGTTTCCATTCTGCTAGTTCACACAAATGTCTTTTTCCTGCATAGCTATCTTTACATTTCTGACAAAATATTCTGGTGTCAATTTGCATCTATCATATTATTCTAAGTTGGCAATGAGTAACAACAGACTTCATAGTGTTTTTACATGATTATCACCAGTCCATCATGGCTACTATAGGAGTAGAAATTTCAAATCACGTCTTTTAAAGATGTACTTTAATATTTGTTTAAACAGAAGCCATCCAAATGTTTTACAAACTAAACGCTATATATACCAAAGGATTTCTTTTCTTCTGAGGTATACTGCCCTACACAATTCCCCAAGCTTACCAAAGGCACCAAGAGAGAAAAAAGCCTTAATCCATTCCCCACCATCAGTGATGTCAATTTGGACCTATCAGTAGGTGACCACAAGACCTAAAGATTGAATACGGAAGACAGAATACCCCATCATAGTAGCATCATTTGCTTTAGAGGGTGGAAGGATGGAGAGGGACAAAGGAGGTAAAGTACTAAGGGATAGAAAAAGAGAATAATAACCTCCAAATGGCCCACAATAAACAGAAAATGATGATATTACCACTTGACTGCTGTATATTTATTGTTGGGTTCAAAAGATCAATTTTAACATGAAGGAAGGACTTATTAGAAAAGTACTAATTATTTAATCAACACAATCTACTTGGGAAATAACCACAAAGAGAAAGGGATAGAAGGAAAAGGATGAACACATTCCTAAAGGACATATTGTTCAAATAATTTTTAAAAAATCAAAGCTCACTTTTCATATAGTCAAATTAAAATATAACCTTTGAAATCTCATTCTCATTCTTTGCTAACACACAGTAATTCTAAAAATGATCGGAGAAACTGGAATAAAGATATTAAAGAACAATGTGGACAGTAATGATCATTAGTATTTTCCTTTCCTATGAAATAAAGAGATTTGATTAAAGTAAATGTTGAGGCTTATATGAAAGCCATTTATATTCATCCTATTTAAGCAGAGAGACAAACTGCTCAACCTAATACTACTGCTAAGTTCCAAAGCCAGAGCTGAAATGCATGTTTTCTTATCTGAAACCCCAAGTCATTTCATCACAAGCTTTTCTCAACCACAGAGAGAGAGAGAGAGAGAGAGAGAGAGAGAGAGAGAGAGAGAGAGAGAGAGAGAGAGGAGAAAGGGAGGGGGCTGTAATTAGAAGCTAGGCACCCCACATGACAGAGAATATGTAGTATTTGCCATTCTGAATCTAGTCAAATTTATTATCACTTAATATAATTTCTAGATCTATTCATTTCATTAAGAATTACATATTTTATTTTCTTACCAGTTTAATAAAATTCACTGTGTATATCTCTTCTGGAGTACCAGGGACCTGGTGTTAGCATGTACTTGGTGAGGACCTCATGCTAAATGGTATACAGAATCATCATAGCAAGAGTGTGGAAAGAAAGATCACATGATAGTACAAGAAGACAGAGCAAGCAATGAGTCCCATAAGAACAACCACAATCACTCTAAAAGAATATCACAATAACTGACCAAATCTCACTGGGCTCTACCTATGAAATGCTCCACCACCTATCAATATTGCCACACTGAAGATAAAGTTCTTACATATGAATCATCAGGAGGAAAGTACAACCCAACTAGAACACATATGTTATACCAAATCAACTCCAAATGAATTATGAACATAAATATAAATATAAAACAATTACAATTTTTAAATTAAAAAATTATTGAACTATAATGTTAGACTTGACATTAAAAAGATAATCCGTGCAAAGAAATATTGATTAGGTGGTCCTCATCAGGATTAAGATAACTTTTACTCTGCAAACACCCTATTAAGAGGGAAAAAGGGCAAGACACAGACCAGGGAAATTGTTTTTAAAATCACATATCCAAGAGACCAGTATCCAGAGTGTATGAGAAACTTCCAAATCTCACCAGTAAGTCATTTAGTAGAATACTATGCAGCAATCCAAGAAGATGGAGCTCTTATCAGAGCTGATATTGTTATATTATCCTGACAGAAACATATCAGGATAGATGTTGCAACATAAACACTAGAAACTTAAATAAAAGAAATTACCTCATCTTACAACACCAAACTGTCAAGGCAGTGAAACCTAATGAGACAGAAGCAGAGCAGCACATTGGCCTACAGATGTGAGGGGGTGGGGAATCAGGAAAGATGCTGGTGAGTATTGGGGATCACTTTCAGGTGAACATTTTTCCAAAGATGACTGTGCTGATGGCTGCACAACTGTATGAATGAGCTAAAAGCTCTCTGAATTGTGTCTGCTTGGGGACACTTAAGTAAATAAATTATATCTCACTAAAGCTACCCACACATACCTGGCTTTCTAACATTCTGTGCCAACCAAGGCACCCATGCCACTGTGTGCACATTGTGGATACTCCCTGATCCCCAAAAGTAGATGAAGAAAGAAGAACAGGAAAGCATTTACAGAGGAGGAAATAAAATTCCCATGAGAATTTTCTTCTATAAGGAATACATAACTTTCTCTTGTTTTGTTTTTGATTTGAGGGAAACAAAAAGGTCTTGCACAATCTATGCTGGCCAGGAATCTGCTACATAGCTGAGGATGACCTTGAACTTTTGTTCCTCTTGCCATTACCTCCCAAGTACTAGGACTGCTGAGTTAGATGACCACCCTACCAACTAAATGACATCATCAACCCAAGAATGCATGCTTTAAAAAAATATTTAAGCTATGTTCCTGATTTTGCCTTAAGATGAAATTCAATCTTCCATGCTATTAAGTTACCAATAAGTAAAAAAAGAAGAGACCATCTTTTCCAAAAAGCTCTATTTCATAATTCCCATAATACTGTGTAATGAGGGCGGCCAATTCCCTAAAACTCTTTAAATGTTCTGGAAGAAAGTGAAGGCTAAAAGTGCTGAAGATAGAAAACCAAATCATAATATTCTCAAGTCCCCCAAAAAGCTAATTTTAGCAGTCTGTTTTTAGGAAATAACTTTAAATTTTCAAGCCATATAAAGATCTAATAGCATGTTAAAATAATGCTAAGCACTTTATTCTCCCTGTGAAAGAAGGCATCACAGCATGGTTATAAACCCTAAGCCATAATTTGGCTACTTCTCATCTCCACAGTATTTAGGTGCATGCTATGTCCTGTCTTAAAGCAGACAGACATCACAGTATCAGTAGCTGATAGGGACTAAGAGTATAACAAAGGATTTGATAAACCAACCTTTAAAAACAAACCTACTCAATATTCTGCTTGTGGTAGTATGTACAAAAACAAACACATTGTCCAAAACTTTGAGCCAAAATGATACATTTTAATATATGTAAATTATATGTTTATTTAACTATGTAAAAACTACACAATAAATACTATATCACAGTCAAAACAGAAATGAAGATTGTGACAAAATATTTTCTTTCTGTGTGTGTGCATGTATGTGTATATATTTAGTATGTACATGTGTGCAAAGGTATACAGGTGTGCTTGTCAATGCATGTATTGTGGAGGCCTTGGTTCACAAGGAATTTCTTCCTTTCTCTCTTTCTACCTCCCCCTAGCATCTATCTATTGACAAATGATTATTCCGATAGCTTGGAACTCCCTGATTGGCTGCGATGGGCCAGCAGGCCTGAGATGCACAAGCTCTGCCTCCACCAATACTGGTTACACATTTATTTTGCTCTACCTTGCTTTTACATGGTGACTAGAGATATGACCTTAGGTTCTTATGCTTTTTATATATTTAAATCTTGTGGGACATAAGTGACTGTATGAATGTGTGTATACCACGCATGTTTCTGGAACCCATGAAGGTCAGACGAGGTCACCAGAACTGAAATTAGAGTTCCATGTACTTTTGAGCTTCCTGGTGTGGGTGCTGGGAACTGAACCCTGGTCCTCTGTAAGAACAGCATATGTACTTCACTACTAAACTCTGTCTCCAGCCTCCGGTGCCTCACCTGCTCAACCTTCTCTGTAACCTCTGTATTATTAGTTTCAAAGGAATACAAAGACAAGAGCAAAGTACTGTTACTGATATAAAATGTATAAGTCTTTCAAAGCAAAAATTACTTCCTTGTGATTCATTATCAAAGAAAGATGAAATATTGTGGAAAATTGTAAAAAAGATTCTTTAAAGATCTGTACATATAAACTTCTTGTTCATAAGCAAGGGTTTAAACTGTTGATTATGTGGTAATATGGTTTTTGCTTATATAAGTTATGTTATTGAGCTGACTTGTCAAATTATATTAAAATAAACTAAAGTGTACTATTTTGAAAAATATACTCAAAGTACTGGGCAAAAAGTTCAACAAACCTGAATTGACTGGAACACCATGAAAATAACTTTACTCCAACAACACAAATTATATTAACTAATTACTAGGAAATAATAATAATGATGTTTCAGGGAAAATAAAATATTACAAATATATAAAGATAGCAAGAAATCTAATAAAAAAGAGGTACATTGAATGTAGGAAAGAGGAAGTATACAAATCCAGGTGCTACAAAGTGAACATTTTACCATTATGGATTTCCTATATAGCATCTATACTGAGACTCAGGAAGGAAACTGGAAATAGGGAATGAAGCAGAAAACTGGTAAGAGGAAGTTTGGCTATGAGAACATGGGGTGGGGAATGTTGTGCTGAACATTAGGGAGGAATGGACTTTTAGGAGAAGGAAGTAGGAAGACCTTTATGAAACCTTATACATTTCTGTAAAACAAGGTCATTTATTATTGTCAAAGACCTGAGGTAATTCATCTTTCCAGTCATATATATGTACATACATTATATGCATACATACATACATATAAAAGTCATTTGATAATGTCTTAAAATATATATAGAAATATGGTCTTCAAAATCAATAGACTAAAACTATTCTCAAAATTCTACCAATAGGAGCTGGAGAGATGGCTCAGCAGTTAAGAGCATGAGCTGTACTTCCAGAGGACCCAGGTTGGCACCCATCACCCACATGGTGCTTCCTCACCCTCTGTAAGGCCAGTTGCAGAGGATCTGATGCCCTCTGCTGGCCTCTGACAGCGCCAGGCACATACGTGCTCAAAGTCCTGCAAGCAGACAAAACGCCTAGACACATACAATATATACATCAGCTAAAATGTACAAGCTTCATGTCTTCCATATTATCTTGATAAACATTTTCCCAGATGGTTTACAATATCTAAGCAATGGCAAACAAAATGAACTCAGGAGAATTCTATAGTGTCATGTGACTAAGATGTCAAGTAAAGATAAAACAGTAATTTAGTAAGTTTTTTAATGCAGCACTTCAAGCAATATTGGGATATAAAATCAGTTCAGCTCACTGTAACTATTATTTTACTGATGATTAGATGGAAGGGATAATAGTGTTAGAGTGAAGAACAAAAACAGACAAAATGTTAGTAAAAATTAATTTCTCATTCTCATAAAATATAGATTTGCAGAGAGATTGAAAAATACATCCAAAACAATAGCAGGTATTTTTATTTCATCAGTTTCTCACAACTGTGGCTTTCCAGTGATCTAATTAAAGTACACTGGAGGCAATGATTTGATATGAACATTTACTTTGAATGAAGTAAAATCACAATAAGGGCGTGTGTGAATATTTCCAGTTGCATTTCAGGCAGAAGGCAGGAATTTATTGAAAGCAGATCTGTGCAGTGACTGACCAACACTGCCCCACGTTCCCCACAATCTCATGACAGACAGACGGCCTGCCTCACATTAATTCACTTCACACCACATGTATCGATCCGCAGCCGTTCCCTAGTCTCTCTGCACACACCGCCTGTCTGCCTGCCTACATTCACATCAGCACATACACACAAAGGCCATAGAAGATAACCTTTTGCTTTCCATTAAAGACACAGTATCTACTTTTCCTTCTCTAAGCATCAAAACTAGAAATTATAACACTATAGATGTTGTCTTATAAAAAGATTTCACATAAAAAAATTGAAGGTAGGTATGCCTTATTCTGAATAAAGATTATTTCAATTTTTCAGAAACAAGTTAAGCTTATTAAAAGCATAATTCAATTAGAAAAATAAAAATATGGCTAAAATAGTTTCTTTAAAATTAAATCAGAATAAGATAATTATTTTGTAAAAAGAGAATTGGTGTTTAATTAATGAAATTCATTTTATACATAATATAATAATAACTATTTATGAAACTACTATCATAAAAATGTAATTATAAGCCATTCTGAAAGCAGCAAAACAAGCTGGAAAACACATAAGTCATAGAAACCACAAGTAAGTAGTGTGCTCACTCCAAAGAGTGTTCATGTGAGAACATAAAGCTCTATTCTTCCTTACCAAACAGAACTGAAGTGTTCTATGATAATGTATACAAATAATACCAAAAACTTTAAATTCACTGTAGGCACTTGTACAAAGATTTGATTGATTTGCAGGCTTCATGTGAACTAAACGCATTTTTTTTTGTTTCAGCAGACACAAATGAAAGAAAGAGCAATACGGTCTGACCTTCCAGGTGCTGTGAAACAAAGGCAAACCTATCCTGGCGCACGCTAACACTGAGATTGGACAGATCTGAAACTACAAACAGAATTATGCATCTTGAAACTGCTTACAAATTTGTCACTGAAACCCTTCAAAGATCCATATTCTTTCTGTATCTCCACTTCCCCACCCATCTCGCTGCCTTTCTGCCTCTTCCTTCCTCTCTATACTAGCAAAGGCTGTGAAGGCAGGGAACCGAGCCGCAGGAACAGTACACTGCACTGCATACACATACAAAGCATGTATTGACAGTAAAGTGTTTTAAGTCAAGGGAAGTGAAACTGATGGAGGCAGTGAAAGATAATGGCTTTAGCAATAAAGATACTGAATCTTGGTCTACATCTAAAGGATGGGCTACATCTAAATGAATCAGAGGACCTAGCATTGCTCATACAAGGCAGGTAATTGTGCAAAGTGCTCACATTTCCATAAAGACTGTAAGCACTCTCGCTACTGCTGAACAAGCCTTATTCAGGCAAGCCATGAGGTGAAATGAGATTCTCAGCTTCAAGTCTAGTGTGTGCTGGGGCTTGAACAAGTAGCTACAAAAATGGGGATGTGATGTGGGATTCCCCTCTATATGCTATGAATATGTTTTATTACCATTGATTAATAAAGAAGCTGCTCCAGCCTATAGGAGGGCAGAATATTGCCAGGCTGGAAGAGATATATAGAGAGAGGAGGTGGAGTCAGAGAGACAACATGTAGCCTCCGAAGGAGAAAGATGACCAACCATATCCTCACCAGTAAGCCACAGCCTTATGCTGACACACAGATTAACAGAAATGGGTTAATTTAAGATGTAAGAGCTAGTTAATAAGAAGCCTGAGCTAATAGGCCAAACAGTGTTGTAATTAACATGGTTTCTGTGTCATTGTTCAGGTCTGAGCAGTTGGGAAACGAATGAGCAGTCTCCACTTACAGGGTTGTGCGGAATACCTTCATCTGAGTTGAAAAGGATCTCTCCTGGATTAATACGAAGAAACATGTGAATGGATGTGATGATGAGCCAATAATCTTGAAATCGTATTTTTCCTAGACAGAGATCTTCACTGTTACCTCAGTAAGTGGCTGTGTAAGTGCATGAAGAGGCATATGCATAGTTTAGAGAAGTTTTCATTTGAAGCATAAATGCTTTTGTAAAAAGTTCAAAACATCACTTTTCTATATTGTTTTCCAAAAAGAGGCAATATAAAAGAGGAAAAAATTAATCCATTCACTTAATTTAATTTTTGGGGGGGAAGACTGGTTTACTAACCAAATGGAATAAAACTAAAAGGAGAAATACAGGAACTCTTTACAAGAGAACCTGATAGCCGAAATACTAATACAGATTTATAAATGTGTAGAAACATGTGATTTAGGTCTTGAACACTGAGTGAATAAAATTCACATGAGTGCAAGGTATGTAAATGTATCAGAGAAGGACATGAAGTGAAGAAAATTCACATTTGTGAAGGGTATATAAAACGTTTCATGGAATGACCCTGAGTGCAGAAGACAGAGCAGCACAATAAAAGACGACAGGGCAGCAGGAAGGTAGTAATGGCGACAGGTGGAGAATGAAGCTAACAAGACACCAGACGTTGGAGCCCCAAAGAGAGTGAGAAATATGTTACTGACAGAAGATGGGAGGCAATGTGATGGCTAATCTTGGTTGTCAACTTAACTACCTCTGGAACTGCCTATAAGGTAAGCAGATGGGCATGCCTGTAAGGGAGTTTTTCAATTGGAATAACTGAAGTAGAAAGAAGCAACCCTAAACCTGGATCACTGGTGGTCAGAAGACCCACATTAAATTTGGTCCACACCATCAAGTGTCAGCCCACAAAAAAGAACATAGAAGACTTTGCTTTTTCCCTTCTTGCCCTTACCTTCTTTGGCAAGTTCATCTATCTGCTGCTGAGGAATTCCTTCACTGATATTAGGACCTACTTCTTTTTTTTTTCCCCATACATTGTTTTGTTTTATTTTTTCCATTCAAAAACATAATTAAAGAAATAAAATTTTTACCTTTCTTCCCCTTCTCCCGGTCCCCTCCCACTACCTCCCCACCCCTCCTCCCTCCCCCTTCTTCCTTGAAAGAGGGCATGGTGCCCTGCCCTGTTGGAAGTCCAAGGCCCACCCCCATCCCTCCTG